>BSBM01000827.1:8565000-8875000 GCA_027924585.1 Larix kaempferi
TCATCATCATCATCGTCGTCGTCATCGTCGTCGTCATCATCGTCGTCGTCATCGTCATCGTCATCTCCCTCTTCCTCATCATCATCATCATCATCATCATCATCATCATCATCATCATCATCTTCGTCATCTTCATCATCATCGTTTCCATCATCATCATCATCATCATCATCATCTTCGTCGTCATCATCATCATCATCATCAACATATTCATCATGATCTTCATCATCATCATCATGTTGATGCCCAAAAAATACTAGAACCATCAGTAGGGATTCTCCCTGGTAAATAATCCCAATTAGATTACTCATCGTTTGGTGTGGGGAATCCGTTCGGTTAATGGTCTGGCTACCATGAGTGTAAATGTTTAATTTCTTTATCGGTTGCATCTTGGTTCACCGTTTATGTAATTTTATTTTAAAGTATGAGATGCAAGTTCCCTAATTAAATGGATATAATTGAAAGGCAGAAATCACACTAGCGATGCGTACGTTCTTACCTCTCGTTTTACCATTCCCGCCTTATCAATTATCTATTCCTATTCTAATTTAAACTAACTATCCTATCCCTGCAAGGAGCAAATTTGAATTAAGATCAATATACTCGAAATGTTAATATAAGTCTAACAGATAGCTGTTCCAACACAATATTCACATTTACAACAGAAAGAATACCAAAGGTATCTTTGATATGATTAAAAAAAATTATTACTCATTTTACACATAAAAACTTGCATAGAAACAAAAATCATTCATCACCATTTTAGTTCAATAAAGTTAGAACGATCTCACAGTATTAGTAACGAATGCAAGAAGAAGTAGTTCCACATTAAATATTCCACACATTCCAGGAAAAAATCTCTGTGCATGCTTTTCCCAACAAACAGATCCTTCTTATTAGCAGAAAAATAGTTCTCTTACAAAATGGTCCAGCTTCTATTATGCCAGCAAAAGTCCCTTACATCCTTGTTCTCCTCCTCTATTTATATTACAAAAGAGTTTGTCCTCTAGTGACTCCTCGTTTTCCCTAACCCTAGGAATTCCCAAACTTTGTCATTTAGTGCTTACATCAAAAAATACAAAAAGATATTTACAATTTAGATTTAGGTGGGCCCTGCTAAACTAGAAATGTATTATGCCCACGCATTAGATTCTTCAGCTATGACATTAAACCTAGCAGGATCCAATACTTGTAAGGACACTTCATGATATGACAACTGAGTCTCAATATGTGCCAATCCTGTTGCTGCAACCTTGCATCTATCTTCTAGAAAATAGGCATGTATAGGTGCTTGTCCTACAAAGCGGTGGATGTCTTCTTCTATGAGAGCGTCCAATTTTTTTATGTATTCTAATTCTCCCTGCAACCCATTCTGCAATTTTGCTATGCGCATGAGGTCTTCACTAGAAGGAAATATAATATCACGTTCATTCATATTGCGGTATTAAATATTCATGGAAACCTAAAAATTATATTGCTTATATATTAAGGGACAAAGGATTTTTTTTATTTAATGTAACAATACAAAAATACTTTGGGGTCTTTTTTATATGGGCGGGCTGACAAATATCTGCCAAATGGAGATGGCAGGATCATGTCCGGATGAGAAATCAGGTGGAGGAAAGGCTCGGGCTTACCAGTACTCAGGAAAATTGTGTCTTGAGGCATCCTTGAGGACAGGGGTTTCATGGTGAAGTGGGTTTCCAGTCGATCATAGTCGAGAGGCAGTGGTCATTAACAACCAATTGTTACCAATAATACTCAGCCAGTTGTTACCAATAGCCTTGGGAGGCTCTAAGCCTCCAACGCCTGTTATAGGCCCTCGATAGGCCTTGGGGGCTTGAATACCCAACCACTTGTGCCTATTACAGGCCTTGGGAGGTTTAGTCATCCTCCTAGAGCTTGTTATAGGCCCTAGGGGCTTGGATACCTAACCCACAATAGGCTTAGTCAGCGATTGGGGAACTGCAACATGCAATCTAAATGTTGTACTATGTGCATTGGCTTTAGTGACATACAAGAAGTGATCTCCTATCTCTTCATTAGACCATTAGATGTTGCAAATCATAATGATATGTGGTTGAGTAATTGCATTGTGGGTGAAGTAATGTGCATTAAATTGATACATACAATATCTTGTGAAAATAAGGTTTTTTTAAATTGGGAAGGCATATTGGGAGGGGGTAAAAAAAAACGATTTTGGAAGGTATTTTCCAATATTTAGTGTGTCACGTCCCCTCCCATTATACCAGTGTGATGGAGAGGATCGTGATGCTAAACCGGGCATCTAGCCCCATGAACTTACTAAATAATCATTCACATAATATAAAAGAACATATGGAAATGTATAATTTATAAGAAAAACACAGCAGAAGTAATATCAATTACACATTCATCATACATTCAAGATATTCATAAGATAAATAATTGCAAGTTAACACAGGAGAATACTTATCTTATAACAAAGTAGTCCCAAGCAACCAGCTATGCATTTGCAACGTTCCACCCAACCATAGGCCAATTGTGCTTATCAACCTCTTGATACAACTTCCACCCCCGAGCTGGGCATGATTTCTACAAGGAACCAGCGAACAACAGACTCACACATAGCCAAGCATACACCAAGATGAGCCAAGCCAATCTACAATTGGGTTTATCAGGCTGCTAGGAAATGGAAAGGAAGAATTGCTAAGCTAGTGAGCTCAAGCACAGAGCCATGGGTACCCCTCCCAGATCTATTCAGCTTGGCACTCACAATGCCTACACACCCAACGCAAGGAAGTATTCTCTTCACTGCCACACAGTCCCTCAAGCCATACCTTTCTTTCTAGTGCTCTCAAGGTGTGCATAGAAAAGTAGCCAAAGCCCTCTTGATCTTCTTGAGAGGTTACTTCCTTCACTAGGTTTATCAAGCCAATTCTGTCCACTACCACTCCAAGTTTCTTGCTCACAGATTCAAACAAAAACAAGGATGCACATAAAAGCTGAACCACAATTATTGGGCATGATAAAAAATGTTTCTTCAGTGGGATGACCAAAGAGGGGGTTTCTACCAATTTAGAAAAACGTGGGAAAGCCCAAAAACAAAATGGAAATTGGGGAACAACCCTGGAGAGCAGAAATTATTTTCAGAAAAAAATCCATGGGCATTTTGGGGCAAAAATGACCTCCATCACAGTCCCAAATCGTGGCCCTTCCCTCCCAGCTGTTGTACAATGCCAAAACGAGCTCCCAGGCATGGAAAAATGCAGAAAATGGATGAAAAACGTGTAGGGAAAGACCCTGCTAGCTCAAACTGCGTGAGAGAGGAAAAACTATATGTTCAGAAATGGCTTTGGGCACCATTTCGTGGGTGTTTTATTGCCAAAGAAGCAAAAATATGAATTCCCAAGTTGATGGCTTGCCCATACACGAAATTGGCTGCCATACCTCTTCATTCCCAAGGCATTAACTGCCTCAACCAATTTCTGGAAGAATTAAATGATTGGGTGCATAACCCAAAATGGGTAGTTGGTGTTTTATGGGTTTTCTCATTGACACATGGATTAACACCATTGGCTCAAGGGTTTGAATAATTTCCCTCCCTATTCCATGTAGAATCATGCCCCCATCTCTTTGTTGCATTGCATAGCTAGTTGTGGGTTTTTCATTAAAAATTCGTAATTACATGATGTCTTATTTACATTGTGCCTATCTAGCACAAGAACCATAGGCATCTATTTTTAATTGCCAATACATAAAACGCTAAATCAATGGTGGGGCCTTGGCCTTGAGCTCTTCACCATGATTAAATATCAATATTTACATCATTTACGATTTAATGAAAAAGGGGGTCAAAATGGGGACGTGACATAGTGAAATTAGGGGTATTGTTTCATATGCCACAAACGAACGTGCTATGATAGCGGTTTATTGAGTGAAGCCCCCGTGGCTATGCGATGCTCTCTTGAAGGAATCCCGTTCATCTTCAAGAGCGGAGAAAGATGACATTTCGCATGAACTTGTTGGATTTTCTCATTAAAATCCTAACACTTTTGGATAGTCTTCAAAATGTCATTATTTAGTCTCCTGACATCCTTCCTGCAAAATTCCAGAAGTTCCATCTATGAATTCAAGTCCGTCGTTGTCTTCGGAGGAAAATTATCAGGGTATTCTGAGTTGGTTTCTCTCCAGTCCATCTGGCTCTTAACCTTATATATAATATCCAATAGCCTTTTCATGATTTCCAGTGACTCCGCGGCTATCACCTTCATTCTCACCATCAATAGCTTCATCTTGTAGATTTCATCTGTGAGAATTTATTAAGAGTGATATATTTTTTCCCGAATCTTGCAGGCTTGATACCAAAATGGAGTTATGTCTTGCTTTCTCTTATCTTCCAACTCCAGCTGCTCTGCCAAAGATTCCTTCTCTTTAACCAACTCTTCCACCTGAGCATTTAATTCTTCGACCTGTTGGTTTGCGGCTGACTCTCTTGACTCTAATTGGGTGTTTCAAGCTTCAAAGTCACTCTTTTCCCTTTCCATAATCATTAACTACACAGTTAATGCCTCCTTTTCTACGTCCAAACTCTAGTATTCATTCAGTAACCTTTCCTTCTCGGATAGAACGACGTCATGCTTCAAAGTCACTCCTTTCCCCTTCCATAATCATTAACTAGATAGTTAATGCCTCCTTTTCTACGTCCAAACTATGGTATTCATTCAGTAACCTTTCCTTCTCAGATAGAATGACGTCATGTTTCCTTTTCAGTTCTATCCCCTCTCGTTTCATTTTCACCAAATTATCTTTCAATTTGAGCATCTTCTCTTTATTTCGCTCAACGTTGTTTAACAACTTGTCAACATTATCTACACTTCCTTGCGTAGCAACTATGTTGATAGATGCCATGAACTTAGGGTTCCTTTGGGTACCCTCCATGATTGTCTTTTCCTGAATAGTAACAACATCGGGTTGGGATGCCAATTTCAGTCTCTTCTCTGATCTCCTTGTGATGGTCTTTCTTTTTTAATAAAAAAATATTGTCTCCAATCTGGCCACAGTATGATGCTTCGATGGGGTGAATGGGGTGAGTCCAAGCTCATTAAATGGGAGGTGACCTCCAATGAGCATCACACTGGACACCTCAGGTGGATCTATATCCATGTGTTGTGAACTCCTGTGTTCACTTTGGGTTCCCCATTTATCCACAACTTGCTTGAACCGATCCTCTTCTTATTTTCTTTTTAACTTCTCAGCTGCTTCCTTTTGCTACCTCTCTGATTCTTCTGCTCGGATCCGTTTTGCTTCTTCTTCCTCTTTTTGCAACCTCTTGGCTTCCTCACTCTGATTTCTCTCAGCTTCTTCCTTTATCCTCCTTTTTTCCCCTGCTAGCTGAATTCTTGTGGCTTCTTCACGTTGCCTCTCTAATTCTGCCTCCTTGGAAGCGTTGGAAGCAGTACTGGAACTACCACTGCTGTTGGGACGAAATTGTTTGTTTAGCTCAGTCATGTTGCTTGCCATCCGATACACTTCTTTGTCCTTGTCGAAGTGATTGGCATATTCATAATGTATTTTGATCGATGCACAATGCTCGGAAACCTTGCCGTGGCTATCATTTCTCGCAAAAATATTTTTGCCAAAATGAAACGCTTCTAAATATTGAACGAAATCTTTGACAGTTTTAACCTTGGAGAACTTGTATGCCCCGATACAGAAATTCAAAGGTGGGAATGAAGCTTTCTTTTGATCATGCAGGAACCTGCCAATCCCTTTAATGAAAACTTGCCTTACTTCTTCCTTGTGCACCACAAAATCGGTTGCATATTTGGGAAAAAGGGATGGAGCTCAGGAACCTCCAAACATTCTGATGTATGTGCCCTCCTATGAGAAGCAGTGATCCCCATATTCATTTATGACTGCCATTGCATTTTCAGACAAGCAGTTTGGTTCTTCATGGAAAATTATCGAGTAGAGAAGCATGATGAACTATTCACATATGAGCTTATAATGACTTGCATATCTATAGGCCCACATGGTTTGATAAGCCATGTAGATTGGAGATTCAGCTCCATTCCAGATGCACCGTAACTTAGGAAATGGGTGCCTAGCTAATATGCAATCTATGAGGTATGAAGACATGTATAATTCTTCCTTCTTTTGGGTTAATCCTCCTTGTGCAACTGCTATTGATGATGACAGGTTGTCCGAGATGATGTCTTCCCAATTAAAAATTGTGCCATGGAAGGGTATGTAGTAAATTAGAGGTAGCCAATATATCTCTTAGATAGTCCCATATGCCCTGCTGAAAATTCTGCTTAGCATCAGAGCTATAATTCTGAAAGGGGTCCTCAAGATTTTACATTCATATTCTCCGCTCGCTTTCTGTCTTAGCTTCTTTCCTGATACTATCATTTTATTAGCATATTCCAAGTGTTCCATGTTTAAACCTTTGATCCAGTATTCAATTAACATGACCTAGGCTGGCGGTAGCTTGTATGTTGTTGTTATATTAGCTGGATGGAATTAGGAAAGCTCTTCCCCTTTGGTGTCAGAAATGATTCTTGATGTGGAATCAGCTTGTGGAAGGATCCATCCAATGACCTCTAAGCAGGGAAAAATTTCTGGGAGTGTAGTTGGTTTGGTGATGCCCGATCTCTTGATATTTTGATACAAGATCATTTCTTCGAGAGCTGCATCAGGGATATCCTAGTTCTAGATCATCTGATACAATTCCCCCCATTTGAATTCAAGGAAAAATCCTGTTACTGCTTTTGTATCTTCGAACATGGTTTCTATATTCATGTCTAATACAATATCCATGTCCAAATCTGATTCGGTTACCTCAGATTTATTCTTGGCACCCCTCTTAGGCATTTTCAAATCCTCATGAAAAAGAAGAAACATGGTATAAGTAACTAAACATAAGTTTTTAAAGCAATTTTATTTCATACTACTGACGATAGGTTGAGTTGAGGGAATAATAACTTCCATATAGTTTGGTGAATGCTACTGATGCTTGTTTAGATTAAACTCACAATGGTATGTGAAAATTTCAGATACAATTATGAGAACAAACTAAGGATGGTCATCTAAAATGTTTTTCATGAATTTTGGTTGATTCTAAAACCCCTTATGACCAATGTGAACGATGAAACAAAAACTTCGGGCTTAGTCGACAAGGGTTTTAAGTTTCAGTCCAGTCCGAACAGTGTGTGCATAAAACCAAACTCCGTATGCATCAAAGGGAAAAGTTAAGACCAATAATGTCTGAAAGCAAAAAACCATTCTAAAACTGGACTGTTTAACTTCGTATTTAAGAATTTCTTCCATGCGAGGTGATGCAGGGTTAAGTGTGTGGAGGAACACGTTGTGTTTTAGTTAGGCTGCATTCTAACCGTGGGCTTGACGATATCAATGGAAGAGGAAAAATGGTAGAAACTATCCTAAGAAAAAATTAACTGTGGCAAATGACCACCACAATCCGCTAGGTTTTTCATTAAAATTGAGAGAAATGGCTTAGTGAGGATTGGATGAGATGAACTCATCAACCCTTGGTTAAGGTCGTTAACTAACACGAGGTCCGTGATTAAAAATTCCCAAATGACAATGACTAGGGTTTAACTACCAAACGCAAAAAAATATAAAACACCAAAACCAATGGCAAAAACTCAATGAAAATGCCAACAATAAAAACAACCACTAAGGCAGGGCAGTGGCCTACCTGTCAGTCTTGGTATGGTCGTGAGAATAAGTTGAAAATGGATTCTTGGCATCCATAGGTTGGTGGAGGCAAGAACCTTGAGAATGACGCTTTGTCAATGCCAAACAAACAATGACTTTGCACTATATATAACAAAATCAAAACCTAGCCATTGATGGAGGGATGGTGGGATCAATAAATGTGAAGGTATTAGGGTTGGTGGGGTCATGTATGACCAAATCTCGTTTCGGCGTCAAAATACCACTATGCGTCACTACCTTTAAACTTCGCCGCCGACAGTTTCCGCAAAATGCATCAGCATTGTTCCAAAAACTTCGCCGTTGACAGATTTCAGCATCACTTCATGAGTTCCATCGACACCCATTTCTGAGTTTGTATTTCGCTTGCGACCGTTTCGACGCCCTTCTCTGAGTTTAGCCGAAAAATTCTATTTTTTCTTCTCGAGCTTGCCTTTGCAATCTTCTATCAGCTCTTGCTTTCCCTTTTCTCATTGTTGAGTTTTCATGTTTCTGTGGCAACCATTTCAACAGAACTGGACGAGTTGCTGCAAAACTGATCGCGGCCCTTAGCAATTTTCGCCAATTACTTTCGCTGAGCACCCATCGGTGCAATTGGGATAATTCTGCTGAACCATTTCGGTGTGACTAAGGATACATCTCCGAAACAGTTGACATGACTCTTTGTTTGCTTCCAACCAGATGCGCGAAAAACTCTAAGTGTGTTTTCAGAGCGAACTTAACGAAGCTATGACCATTTCGGCTGCACTTGCTAAGTTGATTCGAACGTGTCGGCTAAATTGGACGAGTATCTCTGAAACGAGGACTTCTCCAAAAGCAGGTTTTCTACTCCGAAAGTGTTAGCTCTAAAGGATGAGTTGGTCCGACCGTTTCGGCTCAAAAAATTGTGTTTTACTTAGTAAAATTTTGTCCTTCTTTGCTTGGTTCTTAGAAAAAAAAACTAAGTTTGAGGGTGGGACTCTTCTAGGAAGAAATAAACTCTAAAAAATAAAGGAGGGGCCCCACAATTTTAAGAAATTTTTGGGATTAGGTTGCAACTGCAACAATTGGAGACTAGTTGGCAAACACAGATCTCTGAAAAATGCCTACTTGAAAGTCAGAAATTATTACATGGTATCTAATTCTGAAGATATAACAAAACTTCAATTCATTTTCCCAAGATTTTAAAAGGCTATATTTTGTACAGAGAGATACACAATCTTGCATCATATTGGTCATTGATTTTGGGGAGCATGGTAACCTGTACCAGATTTCTTGATCACTCTCCCGAGGCTAGAATATGAATTTCATTTTAGATCTACATTTTGATTTCCACTAAAACATGACTCCATAAGATAGTAACAAAATCAAACAGATGTATTCGTTTGTTCCCCATTCCCATGCTATAATAATTCTTTGATGCTTCTTTCCTTGATGAATTTTTTCGTCTGAGTCTTCCTTGATAGATTTCTTCATTCTTCGGAACTTGACATGGGTTCTTCCATCCATAATGTCCTTTTGTGTGAACAAGAGATTTATTTGTTTGTGATTCTCACAGATGGAGAAGAACCTTGCTAAGTTGTCCACCTGGGAAACTTTCTTGATTGGATGTCTTCGTTTTCAAAACCATTTCCTTGATGGAGATGAACTTTTCCAAGAATTTGACTCTTTGATGTAAGCTCTTTTGGCTTTTGATTTGTAGCATAGGATCATTTTAAATGCTATACATCCATGAGACCTACTTCCTCTTCGTGGGTCCATCATAGTAGGCTACCTAAGACAATTATTAATGTGAGAGTGGATGGAGCCCCAAGATAGTAATACATACCTCATGAGTCTTAGTTATTTTACAGGGTTTATAATGACTCAATGTGCACTTGAAGTTGGTCTCTCTTTCTAAAACTAGGTAGCAATTAAAATTCCTAAACTGATAATGTTATATCAAGCATGCCTTTCCCATAAGTAGATTTTGACTTTCAGTGATTAACAAGAATATGTGAGGTTATTCAGATTCCTATATTCCCAAGCGTCAAAATATTGAGCTGGTCTTATGAAGAAGCATCAACTTGACAATAAAAACCTTCAGTTGCACAAGTTTTATGAAGAAGCCAATGAATCACAAATTTCATTTATTCATATAAACTAAAACTAACTAAGGAAAAATGTTATTATTCCTAAGTACTAGAAAGAAATGCGTAACGTAAATGATCACTTTAAGGAGCTTATTTTCCTGCTCTAAGCATGATATAAAGAAAAATGCTAAATGTAATCATAAATCTAATGTAACCATCTAAGTATTTGATTAGTATAACAATTTTTTTACTTGTCTTTGGTTACCAGACAAAGCAAGGATACATTTATAAAAAAGTGCAAACCTACATGGATATTATGGATGGGAGGGCTAGATGGGAAATCATAAGCATGTAATAGATATTTGACGTGCTTCCCCAAATGGTAAGTCCTCCTGTAGGCCTCTTCTATCCATGACTAGATAGGACTGAGAAAAAACTCTGAATGATGAGGCAGATCCACTACCTCATCATACTAATCTGAAGGGCTCTTCTGAAGATAACTTTATGTGAAAGCATATGCCCATAGCTGCTCCAAAACATAAGGAACCACTGTATATGAAGATGATTGCCGAGACTGCTTTTCAATTAGCTGTATCTGATCTGAACCTTCATTGTACTGCTTCTTCAGGTCTTCCTTGCTGATGCTTATTCATGGCTCATATTGATCATATAAAAAGTTAGGCATGTTCCTCTTCCATAACAAGGATTTCCCAAGTCTCGATATCAACACTCCCTTCTATGGATGAATCATAAATTGGTCTTCCATAAATTTCTGTATAGATACTCCCTTTGATGGACATATCATAGATGAGATTCTCAATAATATTTTCAAAAGTCTCATAGGTTGGATTTTCAATGAAATTCCAATAGTCATCACACCCATCTATGTCAGATATGAGAGAGTCGTCATCACTTACATCATGCTCTAGGATATACTTGTCCTCCTCATGTTAATAATTATCATATTTAGAAGGGTTGGTTTCAAAAATATCAATAGTGAATGCCTCTACCAATCCTTTATCACCATGTGGAGCACATGGAGTATCATCATACACATCCCAAATTATATCATGGATTCCTTCATGATCTTCTATAATAGTTTCTTATTGAGGTAGAGATGGCATACACATGTGATCATCTTCATAATCCTAAGATAGCTCCAGATGTTTAATATTTTCTATTACAGCCACAAAAAGAGGAGCTTCAATAATATCTCTTTGATCTTCAGGGTGCTTTTCTTGAATCTCTTCTTTAGTTTCTAAAATAGCCTTTGATTTAGGAAGGATGGCAAGGGAATTTTCTATAAATTCTTTCACATCAATCTATTCATCATGCCACCGTTCAAGAAACATCTCAAAGAAACTTGAAATGGAGGTAATGCATTTGTCAGGAATGTCATAGAACCAATTCACCGCATCACCCACCAAGGAGAAAGCAAAAATGGTCATTAGATCATCCTCATGAACAACATTGAAGTCAACCACCAATTTGTGAAAGGAAGCAATATGATCAATGACTGAATCACCACTATTTCCACGGAACTTTGGAGCCACACTATATAGCCCATGATGATCATAACAATCATTAGGAAACCCATGGATATTTAAGAAATCTATTGCGGGGCATGCCTCGAACAAGTGAGCACAAAGCCCTTCTTTATTAGTATCCATAGCATAAAAAATCAATGATCTCAGCTACTGAAAAAGAAGAGTTGTCCAACAATGAGCTTTTAAATTTTTTTGTATTGTATGGGCTCATCTACACACAATAAGTCTCAATGATTTATATGAGATACAAGGGTTTTACCCCTTCAATGGAGTCGCCATGTGAGAATAAAAGTATGCATTTAAAATACTCACAAAAAATTCTATTTTTTGCTTTTCTTTTAAAATTAATAAAAAATAAAAAATAAAAGTTAGTGGAGTCGCCAGATGAAAATAAAAAGATCTACTCTAAAAATTCATCAAACAAAGCAAAAAAAAAAAGAAAACAAAAGTCGCACTCCGAGAATAAAAATATTTACCTCGGCAATGGCACCAAAGAATGTTGCCACCGGAAACAAACCAGGGGTTAACATGGCAGAAATCTTCAAGCCACTAAGTGTGTCCTTTGGGGCAAGCCTCGAGTCAAGTACTGTCACTTGATTCTTGTATCTTCCATTTAGGCAAACTCCTAATGAAGCCAAGGGGGGTGGACCCTAAAGGTTACCAAGGATGACTAAGCTAATTAGTTTTGGTGGATGAGGTAGTTTTTTTAGGAGTTTTTTAAACAATGAAATTGATACAAGAGATTTGCAATAAAATTAAAGCATAACAACATAAATATTAAACCTGTTTCCCAACCATTCAACACATGATAGCAATTAAACACATATTATCTTGATAAAGCAAAAGATCAATGTTGATAATGGAGTCAAATAAAGTGTTGTTGTAATGCTTGAAATACAATGTTGTGAGAATGCTCTTGGTCAATTTTAAATTATTGTGGAGATTAGTGGATTATTAGGGAGGGGGATTCCCAATATACCGTGAGGTACTGGAAATATGTCTGGATTATGACGAAGGTGCTGGGATGGATCAGAGTCTCTGGGAGGTGTTCAACACTACACCAAATGAGGGTGCAGTCTAACGGTATCCCAAGTTCACTACCTAGTGGTTCCCGCTTCCTTTGAATAATTTCCCCACACAATGTCAATAAATGAATACGTCGGATTTTCGTATGTGGGAGGTTATTTGAAAAAAGTGAAACTAATTACTAGTCACTAAGTCCCTTTCTGGTATGATCGATCTGTTCACTCAAAGATGCAATGATCTAGAGCATACTCGGGACAAAACCTTGTTAATTTTAAAAGTTTTTTTAACACAATTTTCTTGTTTATTAAAAATCCCAAGAGTCTCTTTTCTGGCCAGTACTCGGGCAAGCCCTTATCCTGAACTCCGTACTTCGGGAAAGCAAGGGGAGTTAATTAAAAGTAAAACACTGAAAAGTAAAATGTTATCTAATTACTACACTACCGAGGTAGTGGGTTAGTATCCAATTACTTTTGCAAATGATATCACAAATTGTATTCAAAAGTATACGGTCTGCAAAAAACAAGATAAAAAGTTCATAAGTCCTGAGTGAGTCAATGGCCCAATATTTGGATTGGACCACGATGTTAAATTTTAATTATTCTTGGTTTATTTTAGTTGAACTAAGCTAATGTAAAGATTAGTAGGCTGAAAAAAGGACAACATCCACAAAAAAAGAACTAACGTCAATCCCCCCTAGGGGGATGAGAAGCAAACTTTGTGAGATTGCTTCCAAAAATACTTTTATTATGATATTACAATGCCAACTTGAAGTGAAAATAACTCCTCTTTCTCCTTATAGATCTTGGAAAAAAGAGGTTACAAAAAATTGAGGCACAGTCACTGACTCACAAACAACAAGAAATACCACTTCAACACCGCCAAGTTCGTCAAATCCACAGAAGTTAATTGATAGTAGCACAACGAAAGGAGGAAGGAAGCCCAGAATGGTGGGCGATGATGCTAAGTTATCGTTGTTCCACGGAAGTGCGACAAACAACCCAGAATAATATTAGTTTTTGTGTGAAGCGGTCTGGACCATGAAACAGATCACTGATGTTAATGCTAAGAAAAGACAGTTAGCCACAACTCTGTGAGGTCGTGCATTAGATTGGTTCATGAAGTTTATTCTAGTCCCTACGGGATCCCCAGAGAAGTCGCTAGATGAGATTCGGGATGGGCTCAATGCCGAATTTAGAAGGCCTAAGTTGGAGGCTCAATATATTACTGAATTGAAGGAAATTAAGCAGTATCCCAATGAGACAGTATGGGATTTCGACCAGCAATTCAAGATGCTGATGGAAAAGGTTAGTTTTGATATGAGCGCTGTCCAACATAAAGAATGGTTCATTGCGGCACTGCTACCCCACATTCGGCTACCGCTGATGCAGCAAAACATATCGACGCCTAGCGAAGCTCTAGAGATTGCAATGCGATTGGAGGCATCACCGATTGGAGATAATGCAGCTGGGATGTCGCAGATACAGACACAGCTCGCTAACCTGACTATACAGTTGCAAGATTTGAAGAAGAACAAGGAACAACGCGATGAAGTATGGTGCACGCGACGCTGAGGAGAAGGGCATACGAAGGACAATTGCCTAGATTTCCGTAATTATTTGGTGTCAGGTGCGCCAAACCCATTGAATGGTGGCAGTATGCCGTGGTGTCGTGTTTTCCAGGTGTTTGGGCACAGTCATGATAATTGCCTGTATATGCAAAAAATGGTCACAACCCCACGAAATCTTTATTGCACATTCTGCAAGTCAGTGGGTCACGATGACAAGGATTTCTGTGCATATGGGTTGCTATAGGAGAGAATGTGTGATGCATTCTACATCAAGGATGATCAGCGCGCCACGCAACAACCACAGGTAGCTCAGCCGCTACCGCAACTGCATATGCAGTTTGCACCACAGCAACAACAATCGCAGCAGTTCATGCCGCAATATACTCCGATGCAGATGACTCCCCCATAGCCACAGTATGTACAGCAACTGTAGTATGCACCACAGGGGCAAGGGATACCACCAGAACCGATGCGGAAACAGTTTAACCAACCTCAGTACCAACAGTAGGGCGGATACTGAGGAGGATACAGGGGTGGATGCGGTGGTAGATTTGGTCGTGGAGGACGAGGACGAGGTGGCTGTGGACTTGTTCAATGCTATCACTGTGCGGTGTGGGGGCATTATCAGCGAGACTGTCCACTACTACAGAATCCATGTACGTTCTGTTTTTTTAATGATCATATAGTTGAGAATTGTCCACAGTTGATTGCACGATGGTAGGCTGGGAACACCCTGCAAATACAGAATCAAACCCAGCCGCAACAACCAGCCCAGAACCAATTCCAGCAACCAGTCCAGAACCAAGTACAGCAACCAATCCAGAACCAACCCCCGCGACCGAATCAGAATGCAAATCCAAATGGGAACCCGCAGGGGAATCTGTAGCAGGCTCATATGCAGGGTGCCAATATTGCGACAATTTCTGCATAACCTCGACCATAAGATGCTTTGCTGACTGTTGTAACTCGTGGAGGAAAGACGACTGGGGAAGATAGTTTGTGACCACTGATTCAGTTGGCTGGTCAGAAGACAATACCTTTCAACATCGATATGGAGCGGGAGACATTCCTGGAGGCACATCGCACTTTGGAGAAAGACCACGATAAGGATGTTGTTTGCGATATGCCACCTGTCTTTGATACTACATCAAACATTGATCGACCGCCACCACCGGGGACATTGCAAAAGTTTCTTGAAAGCTATCTGTTATTGGCCCGAGACTCAGCAGCCTTGGTTGATATTGAGGGATGGTTGCAGCGATTTTCGAAAGGACAGTAGGAGTCAGCAGTAAAATCCCTATAGCGACGGAAGGCTGGCAAGGAGATGCGAATGAATATTCAGATTGGTGAATATGATGTCGACTCTATTATTCTTGACCTTGGTTCGGATGTTAACATCTTAACCAAGCAGGTGTGGCAGAAGATGGGTAGTCCCCCATTGAGCTGGTCTCCTGTGCAGCTCTGGTTGTCTAACCATGCGAAGGTAACACCCATTGGGCGAGTTCCGCGGCTCACGATTGATATTGAGGGCATGAAGACTTATGCTGACTTCGATGTCATTGAAGTGGTTGAGGGAGGAAGCTCTTATCCGACGCTCTTGGGGATTGGATGGGCTAACGATAGTGGAGCTGTAATTAACCTCAAGAAGCGCATGATGACCTTTGAGAATCGTGATTTCAGAGTCATAGCCCCATTGGATCCAGCTAAAGGACGCCGATACGTTGAGCCTGTAAAAGATGATGATCCCGCTGGATGGAACCATGCATTCAATATTTCTGAAGATTATATTCATCCTATTTCCAACGGTGAGTTAGAGCGGCACAGCGAGAGCTCTGCGTATTCCGACTCCGATGATGCCTTAGAACATTGGCAGAACCGGTTGCATGAAGTACCGCTCTGAAAATGTGGCTTAGTTACACAATCTTTATGTCGTGTTGCGACAGAAACAGTCACATTACTAGTCTATGAGGGGTTGCCTGGCTTAACCAACTTTTTGACAGAATTTGAAGAACGAGTCTCAGAACCACAGCGATTGCTGGCATTGGAGGAAGCACTAAAGGCTGCTCCAGCATGCTGGTGGGAAACACACAAGAAATCTATTGATGATTGGTCACAGTGTCGAAGGTTGATGATGGTCCGGTTCGGCGATACTGAGGTTTATCACACTGGTAGGTATGATGGACGAAAGAATCCCAGTGATCATGTGATGGAATGCCAACGATTATGGGTAGCGGAACCCAAAGATGAGTGGGTCCATGCTTTTATCCATACCTTAGATGAGATGCCACACTCATGGTAAACTACAGCCGAGTTGTGGCGAGAAATTACAACATGGGGGGAGTTGATGGTCTGTTTCACTCATATGTTCATTTTTGCGGATGCCAACCCTGATGTCCATAATGCCTTACAGCTCATCCGCGACGTGGTACTTCAGGTTGTTCCGGAAGCCTACCCTATCGACCCGCACACATATTGTCAGATGCAGTCTCTCATGGAGTGCTTCAACATCAGCGGTGGGACAGAGGATGATGATGATCCCCGAAATGTTAACATTCCCGAATCTGAAGGGAGTCGTGATGTGGTACTGCCTATCGCACCAAGTACTCCGTTCAGTCAACCATTGCAACTTCGCAAGATGAATATCGGCACAGAGGCTACTCCCAAGTTTGTTAATGTTGGGGATTATTGGGATGATGAGATGATGAGTAAGGTTACTGAATTACTTCATGAGTTTCAAGACGTGTTTCCCACGAAGTTTTCCGAAATGAAGGAATCCTGGTTGATTTAGGAGAGATGAAGATTCTGTTAAAACCAGATGCTAAGCTAGTCCAACAACGACCTTATCGACTGAATCCGTGACATAAGGAAAAGGTCAAGGCGGAACTTGATCACATGTTGGATGCTGATATTATTGAACCTGTGGAAGAGTCCGAATGGATCAGTCCTATGGTGGTACAGGACAAGAAAACAGGTGAAGTGCGCATTTGCATCGACTTGTGGAAATTGAATGATGCCTGCTTGCATGACCCTTTTCCGACCCCGTTTATTGATGAAGTACTTGAAGGGGTGGGCAGCCAGGATATGTACTCATTCACTGATGGATTCTCTAGCTACCATCAGATTCGCATTGCCAAGGAAGATCGCCATAAGACAACTTTCGTTACTAAATGGGGTTGCTTTCAGTACATGGTAATGCTGTTTGGTTTGAAGAATGCACCTGCGATATTTTCCCGGGTCGTTGTTGCTACATTTAAAGATTTTATTCAGAAATTTTTGCAGGTATATATAGATGATTGGACCGTTTATGGGTTGATTCGTGATCATCTGGCCAATCTGCGGTTAATGCTTGAGCGATGCCGACAGCACCAGATATCGCTGAACTTGAAGAAATGTATTTTTTGTGCACCGTTTGGGATATTGCTGGGTCATATCGTGTGTAAATAGGGATTGCTGGTTGATCCAACCAAAATTGCGCTCATTTTGGGGTTGCAATCGCCAACCACCATTAAGCAGTTGCGAGTGAATTTGGGTCATATGGGATATTATCGCAAGTTTATCAGGGGTTATGCTGCGATTACTGCCCCTATGTAAAAGTTGTTGAAGAAGGACGCGGCATTCTAGTGGAGCCCAAAATGTCAGGATAGCTTCGAAACACTCAAAACAAAGATGGCATCGGCACCGATCTTGGTCTTTCTGGACTAGAGTAAGGAATTCCATGTCCATGTTGATGCTTCATCGATTACATTGGGTGTTGTGTTGGCTCAACCTGGAGAAGGCAACCTTGATCATCCCATTGCTTTTTCCAGTCGGAAGTTGTTGTCTGCTGAACGCAACTACACCACCATTGAGCGGGAAGGTCTGGCAATGGTCTACGCGCTGCAAAAGTTTAGACACCATTTCTTGGGTGGGCACTTTAAAATGTTCACTGACCATTCCGCGTTGAAATACCTAGTCAATAAGACTGTGTTAGGGGGGAAGACATGTCGCTGGCTACTTCTTTTTCAGGAGTTCGATTTTGAAGTCATTGTGAAGCCAGGCCGATTGAATGCCAGTCCTGATCATCTATCGCGGATTGATATAGGGGAGGAACCAACCAATATTGAAGACGTTTTGTTGGATGCCCAACTATTTAAAGTTGCCTCCGCTGATCAATATTTTGATGACATCATCCAATTTCTGACAACGGGCACTACACTAGATGAGTTCACCACCAGTCAGAAGAAGCAATTGGTAGTCAAGGATGCAGACTTTCCAGCTAATTGCAGGAGAATTGTATAAAATGGGCGCTGATGAGATATTGCGCAAATGCATTTTACCGCATGAGCAAGCGTCGATACTAGCTGAAGCACATGGAGGAGTAGCAGGAGGACACTATGGCGGTCGGGTGACAGCTAGGAAGGTGTTGCGTGTGGGGCTATGGTGGCCTACCCTACATAATGATGCGACAGACTATGCGCGGTCCTGCGATGTTTGTCAGTGAACTGGCAAACCATCCCGCCGCGATGAGATGCCGCTGATGCCTCAAATAACATTGCAACCGTTCGACAAATGGGCCGTGGATTTTGTAGGATCAATCAATCCACCAGGGAAATGCATGGGTGTGTGGTACATCATCACGACGACATAATATTTGACCCGCTGGGCCGAGGCGGCACCTATAGTTCATTGTTCCGCAACAACGACTGCTTAATTTTTGTTTGATCACATTATCACTTGTTTCGGCTACCCTAAGATTTTGTTGAGTGATCAAGGCAGCCACTTTCTTAATCACACCATCAACACATTAACGGAGGAGTTGCAGATACAACATAAGAAGAGTACACCCTATCACCCATAGGCGAACGGGACGGTGGAGGCGTTTAACAAGGTATTGGAGCATGCGCTGACAAAGGTGTGCAATGCGATCTGCGATGACTGGGATCTGAAAATCCATGCAGTATTGTGGGCCTATCGTACCACATGTAAAAGGTTGACTGGTCAGACACCTTTTAGTCGGGTATATGGGAAAGAAGCGATTATGCCAATGGAGTACATTGTTCCAAGTCTACGAATTGCAGCTATTATGGGCATGGATGATGTCGCAGCATTAGATGAACGTCGAGTGCAATTGGTGTAGCTGGAAGAGGATCGATTTATCGTTGGCTTTCACCAAGGGGTGGAGAAGGATCGTCAGAAGGCATGGCATGATCACCACATCAAAAGTAAACAGTTTCAGCAAGGCGACTTGGTGTTATTATACGATAATAAGTTTATGAAACATCCAGGAAAATTGCAGATGCATTGGCTGGGTCCATATCGCATCAATAGTATTACTTCAGGTGGAGTGGTTTAGTTGTAACAGTTGGATGGGGCAATACTCCCCAAGCTGGTAAATGTTCACAGGTTGAAGCCCTATCGGTCGGGCTTGGAGCAGTGCAATGCCTAAGTTGCATCGAGGTAAAAAAAAATAAAGAGAGAGAGAGAAAAGAGAGTGTGTGTTGCAGGTTGTTTGGTGGCCGATGGCGCACCAACAGAAGAAGGAATGCGCAAGCAGGGAGGCTTGTGCCACAAGTTTGGAGCAGTTGGAGACACATGACAAAGTTGCGACCACGATCAACGATAGATTTGGTTGAGTTAATGCAAGATTTTGTGATGATTACGGATGATTTGGGGGTACAGGGCAGTGTTGTGACTACTGTCCTGCTAACATCTTGCGACCCTATGCCATCATCCTTATACATGATTGCACTTGACAGATTCAGCCTGGTTACCACACGACGATGGTATGTTTTTCACATGGCCCACTGGGCTGATACGATCAGAAAGATATGAGGAGATTGCTCACACGTCAGCACGTGGGATCTTTGTTTCCACCCATTGCGTCAGTTGATGGGTTCACACACACAGATGTGAGGTAACAGGGCATCATTCCCACCGTCGTGACTCGAGAATGGTCCGGCTATAAGTAGCAGAGGCAGACGGTAGTTCGTTACAAAGAAGTCTTTTTGAAATAGCGTGGTTATGCTGTTAGATCAATTTGCGAGTTGAGTTGTGAGGAATTCCAAGGAGGCTGTGGAAATGCTTCACTTCATTTCCCGTGGCAGCACCCCAGGGGCCCTGCGAGCCCAAACGACGAGTGTCCCTGAGCGCCTTGATACGGCGGGTGCATTTACACTATGGAATGATCGAGCCAAGGGCCGGTCCAGCATGTTTAAGTACACAGTAGTTGTTCGAAGGATTATGCTCTTCTTGACCAATGAGATGGTTGGGGCGGTAGCTCCCTGACCATAGTAGGAGTCGTTTACTAGTGCGAAACAGATGTGCCAAAGTCATCTGCTAATTTTGCACCTTGGTACTGTTCGTCCTCTTTTCCTTCCTGTCTATACCGTTCACAGAGACTTGAGGATGAGTTTGAGACGTACATGACAGCAAGTTGGGGGATCCCCACTTTCGGGTAAGACTTCCAAAACAGCGAGACGCTGATCTAATGTAGCAGAAGGCGCTGGACAACACCGCGTGATCCAGACAGCAAGAACAGTTACAGCAACGTCGAACAGCCATATGCAGACTTCAAAGTAAAAACCACGGCATGTACTATGTCCAGCAGTTGACGTGGCTCGAGGGCGATCCACAAGATTATGTTGGGGGCCTGTTGGCAGGCGGTTCGATGAGGAAATGTCGCAGTACTGTCGACGCTGCAACACATCGGATGAGGTCGCGGAAGGAACATTTTGTGTTAAAGTATACTGTAGTTGGTGGGTTTTGGGTCACTTGGACCACATGTTATGTAATGTTGAGTCAATTGTACCGTGGTATGCATGTTTTTGGGTCATTTGGACCGAGTTAGTTAGATATTGGGTCATTCGTCCATAATGTCGGTTAGGAAGTTGTTAGTAAGTAGACAAACATTGTAATGGCAGAAGCCTATAAATAGACGAGAGTTGTAAGTGTTGAGAGGGGGAGAGATAGAGTGAAGGAGTTAGCGAGAGATAAGGAGATGTATGTGTACGGAGATCTATGTTTTGCTTCTGGTATACGACTGTGACAGTAATATAATGATGATGTTTTGGTACGATCTTTGTGCAATGTTGTGATATATGAATGTTGTTATATTTTATTGATGCAATGTCTGCTTACTAGTGATGGGATGATAAATGTTGCGATTAAGTAATATGTTATAACTCCATGTCGAATGTTTAAAGTTTATGTTTAAGTACTACAATAGAGCTAGTCTGTGTAGCCACAACTCTCCTCCTCCCTCGGCGGAAACATGGTTCCGTCTGCTCTTCCTGAACACCTCGGGTGAGACCTCATCTGCTCTGCGGGTGTTGCTGGGCGGGCTCAAACCTGCCCGAGCCAGTGCCCAAGGAGACTGCGGTATGTGTCGACAGTGAGGCGAACCCCTTTCAACCGAGGTTGTGTTGGTCAACAAATGCAGAATGTAAATAATATTTTTTATGTGCATATTGCAATTACATATACCATGGGTGCAAAAAATGTCCTAGAAAAGCATAAATACTTCAACATATTCAGAAAACTAGACAATAACATTTTATTTAAAAGTCCAAAATGAAAGGCCAAGGACTAGGATTAGGATTAATGAGGAAAATAATCCTTCATCTGTCCTTTTTTTAAACCTTGATGCACCATTGAAAATATTCCATGGGAATTTATTGTAAATTAGAATTCGCATGTCCAACATTTATCTAATTCCTATCATTTATGATCTTGTATTCTTTGTTGGATGCCTATTTTCTATTTTGTTCTAATGATAAGGTCTATTTTTATGTGTGCTTTCTTCATGTACAATGTGTTCTCTATTTGAACACCATTAATGTTTATGTTGGATTCCTTTGTTTATAATCTTTAATTTCAGGGATGCACATAATCAGAAAATCTGTAGAATATTGAATTGTATACTCCTGCAATGTTATGCTATCCATAGAGGACACTTTTAGGAGATTATCCAAAAAAGGATACTCCATTAGTTGTTTTCTATTTCCTCAAGTGGAAATAGAAACATTACATCCTCTACATTGTTGCATTAATCGTCTTAAAATAAAAATTAAAATAAGATTTTTATAGATTATATTTAGATGAAATTGAAAGAACATAGATGATTTTAACCTTCCTTATACCTCTTTTTATCTTTGCAAAGTTCCTTCCTTATACCTCTGTTTATCTTTGCAAAGTTCCTTCCTTATACCTCTGTTTATATATCCTACAACTTTGCATTGTGTGTTATCTAATTGACCTATAATAATTACAAAGTTATTGTCCTAATTGTGCTTGAATTAGTATTTCATCTTGTTTTGAACTATAATTAATTTTTAGGTCTTCAATTCCATTTCTTAGAAATCATATTAAGCATCTTATAGATGATTTATTTAGTTAAATCTATTTATCCTTTAATGTAGTAAGTAGTATCAAGTTGAATTACTTGAAGATATAAAATCTAAGTAAAGGTTCATCTATGTAATTTTAAAATTTGATTAATATCATATCTACCATGTACTGAATATTATGCAATACCTTGAGTGTGACAAATTATTGAATGTGCATGCCAGACTGTATGCTTAAAGTGTGTAGACTATTTTAAATGTGCATACCATAATGTATTCCTAGAATATGAAGACTATTTTAAATGTGCATATCATAATGTTTTGTTTAAGGTGAATTTATTTTAAATACTTTAATTAATTTGTTTAACATATTATTTTTATATGTACCCTTTTCCCATATTCATATTTCTTTAAACTATTATTTTATGCCTTCAAATATGTGCTTATGTGTTGGTTGAGTTTTTAATATTTTTGAAACATGCTTCAAAATTTCTTTAGAGAATTGGTTTGCATTATATTTTTTTTACAAAATTGATTAGTATAATATATCATGGCATTGTCATCTCGTTTTCAATCAAAACACATTTTCCACTCTATATTGTTTTAATATCACATATTTTCCCAAGCTGTTGTGCGTATACCATTGAGTTGATGCTTTTGTTTTAATATCACATCTTTTCCCAAGAAGTTGTGTATATACCATTGGGTTGATGCTTTTGCAATTGATTAGAGTTTTTCAAAAATAATTGAAACTGAGAACTTTTACATCTTATATTCTTTGTATAAAGGTAATTCTTTCATGTTTGACTTTGTATATGTTGTTACTTATGACTGAATTTACTAGCCTATCTAATGCCTCATTTGGTTGAGTATAGAAAGCATTCATAACTCAAATATGTACATAAAGTTGTAGGAAATGTTATCGAAGCTGAATATATATAGAAAGATGATGAAAGTTTGTTAAAAGTATTTTTTAAATTTTTATTTTTTATCATAAAACTCTGATTATATTTTATTTATAATTTTATTTTTTAATAATAATTTTATTTCCAAAATTGTATGTCTGAATTTAACCATTAAATCACATATTAATTAATCTAGATGCCTTATTTTCTCGAGTTTGATAAATTATTATGAGTTTGATAAATATTAGTTTTAATAGACTCATTAGATGAGCAAATCATCTATGTGCCATGTGACCACATTTTTTCACGTACTCATTCTACTTATCAAAATTACAATTCACTTTAACATTGAGGATTATAATGCACTTGTGTATGCTCTCAAAGATAATGTAGTTATAGCTTATATCAAGGTTAGCTTGAGTTTGACATGTCAGAAAATTGGGTAATTCTTATCAACTTTTTAACTTACTTATTCATAGTTTTAATTATTTTTCATTACTTTATAATAATGTAAAAAAAATATCATTTCAAAATTCCAAGTTCATTTAGACCCATTTTTTTATAATGAACAAGTTCACTTTCGTTGGCTATATCACTTTGGTCTTTAGTTTTTTCCCTTGATGAATATTTTAGACACATCCCCGGGTTTATTTGAGAAGGTTGTAGTTGGGGATACTCCATAATGTACAACCATCAACAAACAACTTATTATCTAAATCTCCCATTTTTTACATTTGATTAGTAGTTGAGAAACATAGGACTTTAACAAGCATTTTAATGAATTTCATTAAAGGTTTATTCACAAATTAGTCTCTACTCGAGTATAATAATATGTATCCTTTATAATAGTTGTTGAGGGCATTGGTGGAACACAAAGTATTGTGATCAGCCTTTATCATAATCCTTGAGAGTGTTTTTGTCTAATGAACTAAACAATCATTTTAATGGATTCCTTTTAAGTTCTATTCACAAATCAATCTTTTCTCAAGTATATAACAATTATCCTTTATAATTGTCGTTGAGCGTGTTTGTGGAACACTAAGTATAGTAATCAAGCTTTATAATAGTCCTTAAAGGTTCTTTTTCGCAAACGAACTAAGCTATGTTGTCTCTTAATGGGGGTGAGGGTTTTATGGTATCCTTGAGAGCAAGGAAAATTTTAAGAACCCCCCCCTAAATTTCTATGTATAATAAATGGAAGAATCCCCATGTAATATAGGAAATATGAAGGCTATTTTATCAATGTCATATTATGTATATATAGTTTTTTGGAGAATCTCTCATTGAATTATATAATCTTATAAAATCTTGGTGAATCTTTTGCTAAATTATAAAAACTCGTAAAATCTTGGTGAATCTTTCAATAAATTATAAAACCTTGTGAAGTCTTGGCGAATATTTTGAAAAAAAATTCCTTGGAAATCCATCACCCCCTACATCCCCAAATATGTGGCTATGAATGAAGTCCTATTCCCTAGGAACGATGCCCCAAACACCCACACAAAATTTATTGCCGCATTGCCGATTGCAAGCTTCACAATCCCCATGTTTCTTGGGGAAACTTTGGATCTAAGGTGATGGTATTTAAAACTCTCCTATATGCAAATGGGTCTCTATAAGAATTGATAGTAAATATCAGCTTCCCTTCTCATGTGGACATTAAGCAACTTGCAAAACGAGATTCAACCCATAAAATATGGATGAATGTAACTCCAACTTTGATTTCCATTATCGATAAAAGGAGAAAGATCCCGTAGCAACTCCCATTTCTAGAAATCAATGGTGAATGGGAGCTTCCTAGAGATTTGTGTGGGTGAACAGAGGTTTAAATCCATTTTTAGAGGGGCAAATTTGTTTTTCTTGGAACCCTTTTTTTAATTTGATGGGGCTAACCTCCTATTCATTAAAATTAAATAAATAAAATGTGGGCTAATCATACCTAATGGGTGTTTGATAAAAAAAAAATCTCATTAAAAATTTAAAACCCCTAAATTTAGCCCATGGGCTAAGATTAGCCCCTAAAATTTTCCATTCTTGAGAGCGTTTATCATATGGGGTGAGTTTTTACTTAAGTGAGCATTTTGGCATTCTAAACCACTTCAACAAAGTGAAAGAAAAAATATTCTCTAATAAATTTCCAAAATCATATTTATTAGAATGTTGAAGCTAGCCATTCATTAACACTTACTCAAGGCATAACTGTCTCTTCTGTTATAGCACTAATTGGCACTTCAATGACCCTAATGGAACCCTATTGACCCTAAAGGCATCTGAGTTACCCTAATAGTATCAAAGCATCCCTATTGACATCCAATTGTCTCAATCGATCTCAAATGTCCCTAATGTCATATGAAGAGTTCCTAATAGCTGCTACAAGCCCTGAATCAAATGTTTGAGCCATTCATAAGTGATGATCCCACCTCAGGACAACCTACCAAATATTTCCAGCCTAATTTTCACTAAAAGAATCATGGTTTTGAGGGCACACACACCTTGATCCACTGTAAGGACAAGAGCGTGTGCCTTGAAAATGTACAAAAAAATATAAATAACCTCAAAATTAGCGAAATTGAATGGCTGGAAAAGCAATTTTTTGGGTGTAACTCGTTGAAAACACCCTCCAATTATCTCAACCATTCCCAATAATGTATAAATAAGACATTCATGGATGAGATAGGGGCATCAATCACTAATATTGAGGTTATGATAGAAGAATTGGTCCTAATTCCTTGATTTTTTATGTCCACTCCCCCACAAAAAAAATAGATCCTTATTTCTGATATTTCATCATCCTTTGATCAATGAGGTCCACTTTCATAATTGTGTCCCATATTGTGTTCAAGAAGGTGTTTGAAGGCTTTGGAGGATCAAGGAATTAGTGACTTAGGTTCAAAGGGACCCAAGAAAATGTTTTGGAGGTGTCAACAACAAGATCAGGTGCTATTTGTACTTGTTATTTTATTCATTAATAGAGATCTCTCATCTCCACCCAATTAATATTTGTTATTTTTTATTCTTATTGGTATAAATGGCTTAGAATTCTTGATATGCTAATTAGGATCAATTGATGTTAATTTTTGTTTTCCTGATTTGATTCATGCTTATCTGTTGCCATAAGATTTGAGAAGGGGTTTGTCTTTCTTGTGTGCATGTTCCAAGATTCATCAAGGGGAATGCTTTGGAGTTTGTGCATGGAAGGAAGCTACATGAAAAACTATAGGATCCATGTGCCTAATATTCTCTCTCTCTTGATTGACTGTGCCTTTTTCTTATCTCTTTGGTTAATTGTGTGAATATAAGTTAGTAATCCTAGGGGAATTTAAGTAGTTTTCTCTCCATGTTCTTTGTGATAGTCATCTCTAACTATTTGGGGGTTTATCCCCACAATAGAAATGACAACTCCACTGGGGAAGAATTATTTGAATTATTCTCTTAAGGGCCTCCTTAGGACTATTTTTTGGCTTTGCTTGAGTCTTTTGAAACCTATCTATCGACTATAGAATAGTCCCTAACTCTAATTTAGAGTAAAGGATTGTAAGTTTTTTTACGTTTTAAAACTTTTTAGATACCTACAGAAAGCACACTCTCTCTCTAGAAGGAACAAGATCATGCATAGGCAGATTTTATCCCCCCTAAAAGGTGTGTGTCCTCATACCTTTGTTTGGAAACAAGTGTATGTTTCTTGGGAAAGAGGGTTCTTTTCTCTGTTTTTCATTGATTATTGTTGCATTTGGTCTCTAAACTCACTCAAAAGGTTGTAGGTGGTTTAGGAGTGTTTTGGAATGCTTATGGTTCTTTATTAAGTACTTTAGTGGTTTCATTAAGTGAAAGGGGGGAAATGATTGTTTGTTTAATACTCTTTTTGTCATTTTTCTTGCATTTTGTTGATAGTATGCAGTTTGCATTCTCCTGTATAGTGAGTGAATTAGTAAAGGATCATTTGTTTTTGAAAGCAAAAGTAATGAAGTGATTTGGTTTCATATTGAGATTGTGCTTTTGTTTCATTAGCACCAACAAGTTAGTCTGCTCTCATCTAATCTGCATTAGAGTTGAGGTTTTTTTCTCTAAACTTGATATATTTTTCTTGTCTGCAATAGTTGGTGGAAGTCTCTATCCTATACTCTCTTAGACTCAGACTTGTCCTTTTACACATGAAAATTTTTACACACAGGTTCATGAATTACTACAATATTGTTCATCTATATTTGTTCTATGTGAATATATATGGAAAATCCAAAGAGACACCTAAGGTGTGGCTAGAGTTCCATTTCCTTGGGAGAGAAAACTAGCATAGATATGCAACATTTATATAAATGTAGCAACATATATCATAGCAACTAGTATCAAGTACACAACATAGGATATTATAGCAACTAGTAGCAAGTACACTATAATAATTTGATTCCAACACTGAAAATGAATAATTAAATCCTACATGGATTTGGTAGAAACTTAAAAACTACATGGAGCTGTAGAATGTGAACTGACCTTTCCATTCTCATCCACCGCAAGTAAAGAGATCGATACTCTTTCCATGGAGATACCTAAGGTATGGCTAGTGGCCCATTTTTCTATTTTGCAGGCAGTACACAGGGGAGAGATAAGCCACAACACAAATCACAACAACTAACAAGGGCACTATGTGTATATAATATGCTCTGACTACTATATAGTTTGATTTCAACACTGCTATATAATCTGATATGACGGATATATAATTTGATTAGCTGTACCATTCATAGCAAGTACACTACACGATTTTATTTCAACACTGAAAATGAATAATCAAATCCTATGTTGCTAGAAGCTTAAAAGCGACATGGAGTTGTATGATGTGAATTGACCTTCCATCTTGCAGTGAAGCGAAGCTTGATATTCTCGTCCACCACAGGAAAATAGATTGATCATATTAAAAAATTATCCACAAAAGGCATTGAGATCATTAGCACCAACAAGTTAGACGGTGCTTTCTTGATATCAGAGAAACCCACATCACGGATTCGAGAAAAAGGAAAATTGGATGTAGGTGATGATGGCCATTTTCTCAAAATATATGAACTAATTTTATCTAGAAATCAGTGGTATATTCTCCTTACCATAATGCTTTTGATCACCAATTTTTGTGGTTATCCAACTTGTCATTTGGAAGATATAATCAATTCATTTTCTGCATTTATTTTCACAAAAAATGAATGAGTATGGACTGTGAAATTACCATGAACTTTTTTTTCAACCTACTATTCTTGTGAATGTATTGGATTAATAAAATAGAATATATGCTACACAGAGCACATCCCAAACGCATTTTTTGTGGTTGTTCCAATATTTTTGAGAAGAGAAAGTGGTTGTTACAAGATTTTAACCAATGATACATCTATGTAGACAAATGCTCCAATCATCTTGAAGTGAAGTTCAAGGCTGATATGTTTTTCCCAATGCATTGGTATCCTCATGTATTAAAATAAATGTGTTCACATTTGATCACCATTAGGATTCATCCATAGTACAACCTCCCCCAAACTGAAAACAAAGCATGTCCTCATGCAACATCACACCTTGCTTTTACATACAGATTGGTAGTATAAGTTCTATGAGAATGGCCACCAATAAAAATGATAGAAACCTTGTTTTGTGTTGCAACGATACTTTCATAGATGAATACTTATATTGAATAGTTAAGATGCCATGCTTTCCCTTAGTGAGAACTAATAAAAACCAAGCTACACTTCCATGCTATTGCTAAGAAAATCGATGATGAAATGGTAGGAGTGCAATTGTAAGCCACTTTTCAATTGATGAATTGACCTCATAATACTCTTCCCATGGTTGCGATCTTTAAAGTCTAGGCTCATCTTCAATTAGCTCAAGCTACCTCTGTCAATACACCAGTTTCCTGATCAGTCTACAATATTAGTTGATAGATCATAAATAGGTCTTAAAATATAGCAATAAATCACAAAACCACTTTGGTTGGGAAGAAATATCCATATTGCAATGCTTGGAATGACATTAACCCATAAGTTCTTCTTCAAATACCAGTGAGTAATATGTATATGGGATTTTACAAGTTTGACCCTTCCAAATGCGCAATCAGAGGGAGCAACAAAAGTTGGTCAAAACTTGGTACTCCTTCAAATATGCCATAGGAAAAAGGATGAACATGGTTTATTATTGTAATAGTGGTGGCAAGTTGCTATAGTGATTCATGTGGGAGATCCAACTAAAGCGACTTTTGCATATCTTGTTTCTTTCTTATCCCTGCGTTCACTATTGGTGCTTCAACTCTTGTATTTGTACCATCAAAGAGAAAAATATTACCCTTTTCAGGCATGCAACACTTGTATTCAAGAGAAAATTAGAGTATATATCAGCATGAGGATCCAAATCATCTCCTTCACATCATATGTTCTCAATTGAGAGAGGAACTTGTGCATAATTTTTCCATACATACCCTTGGAAACCACCATACGAATGTATGAAGAAGTAGCTATGATTGTAGCTATCTTTGATTCAAACATGTTGAAAATTCTTATAAACTCAAACTGGTGCGAGTCATTAAATTTCTTATGATTTTCATGACGCTTTGTTCTTTGATCCTCCAAGGTATTAAATGGCAATTTCAAAAATTCTCTTTTCATGGTTGGTTTGTGTGTGATTTTCCCCCATAAATCTGTTGGATAAACAATCCTCAAGCATACATGTCATATCTAGCAAAAACCAACTAATTTTTTGTCTTCACACCATACTCTGTTGCTCATGAATGATATGGGAGTGAAAGTGATGCCCCTATTCACAAGCTTCTACCTGTGGTTTCAGCTCAAAGGAAGTCAACATTCACTTTTTTGCATATATGGGTGAACTCTTAACAAGATACAATGAAAATGGAGTCAATTTGTTCATAATAGATCCAAAAGGATTTACCAAGATCATCAACTTGATCACGAATCAAAATCTTACAGAGACTAGATTTGCTTGGGTAGTGAGCATATATGCCTATATATCAATCAACAAAACTTAAGCATTTAAATTTTGTGACAAGTTATCATTCATCTATGAGAGTATGGTAACACCATCTGTAGAAGCTCATAATATTAAAATTCCAAGTTTACCATATAATGAACATAACCCAACAAAGATGTGGATTCCCAAAACCAAGTGACAAAAATATTGAAATTTCAATGAGTTTTTCAGCCCTTCTTCAAAGAAATCAATTTACCAGCAGCGCATGCAACAACCAACCTTACTTCAATAGTGTTGCCAGATAGTTTTTTTCTCAAGAACTCAATAAATATTTGATGGTATTCATGTGCAACATGATACCAAGACAATGCAAACAAGCTACCCAAAACTTTTCACTTGAAAACAATAAGTAACATTAGTTGACATGTATTCCCCTTCTATGTGCAGCCACAACATCCATGCTATGAACTAATTTATTCATCATGTGAACAAAGAAAATGAACTCATACCTCTATTTCTTTTTACCCATGTGCTTAATGGAAAGTGGCTTCTACAATAGTTTCTTTTACTGTAGGTTCTTATGGCCATCCAATTCCTCCCTTCCAGTAGTTCCTTGGGTTTGTCCACGTGCATCAATTGCTTCTCTTCTTAATGCTAGTGTTTGTAGATATTATTCATTATAGGTTGGTTCATTGCTGCTACATGTTGCACGGGTTGTAGTGACACAAGTTACAGCAATTTTTATCATTTTATTCCTTCAATAAGGTTATGGGAGATGATGTCATGGGTAGTATGATGTCATGGGTCACATGGAACAAGGGAGGCTTTGGAATTGACATGGATGGAATGGTAAAAAAAATGGAAGTGGATAATGCTTCGTGGTATTTCATGACATTCTCCTAAATATTTAATAAATAAAAAACACATGCTATTTTACCTCAAGTTTTACCTCCATGAAGGCTTGGATTGGCATGGACGGACTGATGTTGTTGAAGTTGATGTAGGATTAACTACTGCTAAGAGTGATGTTGAATATGGAAGTCATGTAAGCTAGGGATGAGATCAAATAAATCAATATGAAAATGATCTTTATTGGCACCAAAAGAACATTGAAATCCTCAAAGTGATCAAAGCTGATGCACTGTAGTGGTGGATCTAGAGACTGTTGACTGCTACAAAATAAATCAAAAGGTACTAATGAACTGCTAGAAAAATAAATGAAAAGGTACTTCTGAATTGCTGGAACAATAAATGAAAAGGTACTTCTGAACTGCTAGAACAATAGAAATATATAGTCTTAGTCTAATATACATGCTCATGTACAAGTTAATCCATGTGAATGAATGTTCTTGAATTCAAACATGGAGAAACTTTGTTGTATTACCAATCAATAATGAAAATTGTTAACCAACGCGAGGCAACTCATCACTTATGACAATGAATTGTCAAGGTACGATATTACAAACTGATAGGTACGAATGGATGTGTTGAAGACGAGTCACTTGCAGGATCTAATGAAAAAGAGACATTGATGTATTACCTTGATCGCCAGTGAGGAAAATTACCATTGATGCATGTAAACTCCAATGTGCTATACATAACTCAAGTCATGTTTCCCAAATAATGTGTCGAGGTCGATGGGACAAGACCATTGGAAGGTGGACCTTAATGAATTGTACATCATCCAATATGAGTAAAAAACAAATGATTGCGAAGAACCAATAGAGTGAAAGATAAAAGCAACATGAAACTTGCAAAATTGATTGGGAACCTTGCCATCCAGTAACCTTTTTTTCAAGCAAAGTTCGTGTCTAGCTGTGCTAGTAAACTGGTTTTCACAACTAGACTTATTTTTTCTCTTTACTATTTTATTTATTTTATTTTTTCCACACTATACTACCCTACTCTTCTTGAAAAGGAAAAATTTTCAAGCATAAGAGTACTTCCAAGGGAGCCACTTTTGAAACAAGGTAAGTATGCTCATACCCAAATCTAAAAAATGTATCTCAATGAAAACTAGAAGATGAGAGACCAACTTCCTTTGAAAAGATGGCACCGAGAATTGTTGAAATATGGAGTGATGTTGGAGACTAATGAAAAATTGAAACCAAGCTTTAATATAATATTTGCTTCCTTGATTTCTTGTAGTTTTCATATCATGAAGTTCCTTAGATATTTGATCTTCCTGAATGCATAAAATATCTAGATCTAGTGACAACAATGCAGGAATTTCTTCAAATTTTGGTTCTAGTGTTTGCTCTTCACCAGATGTTATCCATGTCTTGTTGATCTTGTTCGTATGTTGATAAGGACTAGAAGAAACTTAATTTTCTTCCATGATCCCTACAATCTTGTATTTAAAACCTATCCAGACCTCGTACGAATTTCTTGCAGTGGTGTAGGTGAGGTAGAACATGCGGGAAAGGTAGGAAAATTCCGCAGTTCAACACTGTAAGCATGTTGTACAACTTTATTATTGTTGGGGTGTGGGATGGATTGGACAAGAATTTGTGTAGGGTACAGAGGATTCTAATGGGCAGGTAGGTATTGCTGAGTTTTTTGTTGAAAATATTGTGGAAAGTATAGAGGAGTTGTTGCGCTGCAAGATGAAGAAAAGTAGCCATGCTATTGTAATATGGGCCATGTTGACCTTGCTTTCAAGGTTGGTAGGGGTTATGTTGAGACTTCCATGGTTTCCATAGTAGAGGAGTATTCCATGATTTCTTATGAGGATAAGAAAATGGAGGGATAAATTTTTGAACCATATAGGTAGGCCATAGTTGCCAGAGCTATTGTAGTGCCATTGCATAAGGTGAACTTGCTGCAAATTGTGGATGTCCTTGATATGTTTCTTTAATCCTAGGTAAGGAAGGATAATTATCCATTGGATTTCAATTCAAGTCACGCATGCCACAACTTTTGAGACTACCCAAAGAGAAATCCCCTGCAGGATGTTTCTTTTGGCACTGACGGAAAAATGCTTTTTCAAATTCCTCCTACTTTCTCTTAGCCTGCAAAATACCCACTTGTGAATTAAGAGAGATAATAATATCAATTTTATAAATTTTAAATAAACTACTGGTTTCATATCCTGTAACTCATATTCTTGCAACAGGTTTCAAAATTTGATAAGAAAGTTCTCTAGAATTCTTACCATTCTTGGAGTTTCCTCTTGAATACCTTCTACATAAATCACAAACATGATCATATGGTAGCTAAAATACATCACATGTTCCCATCATATTTAATATTTCTAAAGATTCATCTCAAATCCCCTTGAGTAGGAGTATTTTCAAGGTTCGTTTCCCTAGTTATCTGTTTTTTGATCTTTGAAGGTTGTATTGAAAGCGATCCACATAGTCCTCCAAACTTTCTTCTTCCCCCTGTGTCATTCTGAACATATCTTCACTAGCCCTGCAATAATCTTGGTACCTCTTGAAGAATACATGTTTCACATCTTGCCAAGTTTGAATGAAATTCCCACCAAGGATTATGAACCATTGGAGAGTTGCTCATTTCCGACTAATGCGAAATATTTTCATCCTTTGAGTGTTAGTATTATAATCATGTCTTCTACAAAGAACTTCAAATTGAAACAAGAATGCATCTCTGTCTTCATTTTCCAAACCATGAAAATTTGGTAGAGCAGACGGGGGAATTCTTTGGATTGGTACCACTCCTCCTAGATCTATGATGGGAAATTCAAAGGTAACAACGTCTTCCTTATTATATTGTGGATCTTTATCACCTACCATCTCTTCCCGAAATAGAAGAGGTTCTTCATGTGCTCCTCCTTCGAATGTTCCTATCAACTGGTTTATAGAATGGGTGGTGCTTACATGTAATGCTCGCCTCAGCACCTATGTTTGATTTTGATTATTTTAGACTTATGATTGATTAGATTATTTTGAGACCTATGATTGATCATACTACTTTTGAGACCTGCGATTGTTTTGACTATTTGAGGGCACTGGTTTGAAGTGACCTGGAGTTATAAAAACTTGGACCATGAATGATTGCTTTAGTTTTTATATACGAAATAAAAATGGCTAGATAAATGATGAATGTTGAAATTACTTGAAATGAAAAATGATGATTTGTTTATACTCGACTGACTGAGAAAATGAAAAATGATGATTTGTTTATACTCGACTAACAGATAAAACAAAAAGGATGATACAAATGTTTTATAGTGCAGCGCTACTAATATGCGTTTAAGTGTGTGTGCAGTGGCAGGTAAGACGATTTATTGACTGACCCACAATGGAATTATAGGGGTCGTAAGAACGGAAAGAACACTTAGGGGTACGATGATTGACTGTCAACCCTGAATTAGCAATTCACGCACGGGCGAAGCTGTTTCAGCTCACCCGGGGATGTGTATGTCGTACGGGCAAGACCATAACGATTTGGTCGTATACGATGAGTTGAGGGGCACGCAATAAGGAGAGCCTTATCCCTCAACATCCCTTAGTCTCCAAGGAGTGTAGTTGAGAGATTGCGGTAACGACTCCCGATCGCTACGCGGTACTCCCCATAAGAAGAAAGATACTGTCGAAAGGGCCTGCCGAAGAGGTACCTGGACAAAGAAAAATGAGAAAATAAAATTATTCATGCATGCATAATTAAAAAAATATATCGGTGGAGATTCTAGAAAATTTTAATATTAAAAGAATTATATTTTAATTTTTATTATCATGATGGTTATATTATTTATGAGAAAGGAGATTTAAAAATTAAAAAGTCAATAATCATTTCTTTATCTTTAGTTGAAATATACTTCTTTTGTTTTAAAAGAAAAAGAAAGAAATTAAATAAAAATAGAAATGTTTTGATTAAAATATTCTTTTCTTTATTATTATTTTTTAAAAGAAAAATAAAGTAAAATAAATAAATTAGAAAACTTTTTGTTTTGAATAAAATATTTTATTTATAAAAAGAAAAATGAAAGAAATCTAGATTGAACATGTGGTTAAATCCAACAACTATATTTGAGAAGACAAACACAACTGGGACTCTGTTAAAGACAACTACACCTACCTTGCACTGATTTAGGGAATTAAGTGTACATGTTGAGTTAGAAACAGACCCTTGTACTTGAGAATAAAATTAATTAAAATATTAAATTAATTTAAAAATGTGCATAGACAGACACATGGCACACAAGAATTTGATATATAATGAGGGAGGAGAAGGAGAGAAGGGCTCTCTTGCTCCCTAATGCTGGATGGTCATCATAATATCAGATTATGTTATGATCCTTGGAGTTGGGATTAGCCGAAACGAGGATTGGGAGATCCTTTCGGGAGGCTATTTGTGTGTGTTCTTACGACCCCATGAGCTCGAGGGTTCAAGGTGAAGAAGAGTAACCTCGATACAGCACGGATTCAATTGTAGTTACAACGGACATTCGACCTCGAATTCAATGATCCAAATCAGGTTCACAATCATTTCAGTATTTTATTATAAGTTTAAAATGTTATTCTGCTTTCGATTTATATTGAGGAATGGTTTACCGAATGTACTAATTTCTGCAGTAAATTAGTTATATTCTGGAAATGAACTTGCCGAACTTTGAAAGAATTAGCATATAGATCAGAAAGTTGAATGCCTATCAGTAAATAAATTCCTATATAATTTTTATGCTCTGGAAATTTATATCAAATTATCTCGGTGGAGGAACTGACGATGATTTTGAGTTAGGAAATCGCATCATCCTTAATGTTGTTTCTGTGGAATGTATCTATGAATTATATTCGGTAAACTACAAATAATTCTACAGTGGAATCGACCCAGTTTCTCCAGGAAATCCTAAATTCCGTTTTCCATGTTCAAATCTATAGATCCTTGTATATTAAAATGACAATGAGCGAATTCTTCTTCCATCTCTCTGTACTCTGTCCCAAGAATCATTGAAGCGTATTGAAGCTACTTATGTATCTCTGTAGTTAAATTCAGAGTGGTTCGGCGTTTCCAAGAATGATTTGAATCGTCACAGTATCTATGCTTACTGATAAAGGATTGAGATCCGATGCCCTTTACTTTCTGCATGTTGGCAACTCGACCAAGACCTCTGTATTTCTTACCCTCTGTGTTATTCATCAATCCGATTGGTAGTCAATCTAAAGATCTCTATATATTGCGGCAGAACGAGAAAAACGATTTCTGTTTCTTAAAACTCTATCCTTTCAATTGAAAACGAACAATGCCCGCCAGAGATCGTATTGACAGGTTCCTTCAATTCTTAACAATTCAGTTTGATATTCCCAGATCCTATCCACCGACTGAAATCTCCTTGGAATGCTCCAAAACTTTCGGATCTTTGGAACGAACCTAACTCTCCTTAACCGATCAATTCATAACCCGCAGTAGTCTTGTGCATCCCCAAAACCGCCTCCACCAGAATCGATGTGAGATACTCTGTCTCAACTCTTTTATTCTCTATCTCAACTCTTTTATACTCTGTATCGTCTTGATTACGCCAGCATGTAACCGTCCAGTCGAATTACTTTTCGATTTGCAAATCTTGTTTCGATTAGTTCCATTTGATGGGATTCATTTCAAATCGATAATACTGACTGACCCACAATGGAATTATAGGGGTCGTAAGAATGGAAAGAACACTTAGGGGTACAACGACTGACTGTTAACCCCGAATTAGCAATTCACGCACGGGCGAAGCCGTTTCAGCTCACTCGGGGAAGCGTATGCCGTACAGGCAAGACCATAACGATTTGGTCGCGTGCAATGAGTTGAGGAGCGCGCAATAAGGAGAGCCTTATCCCTCAACATCCCTTAGTCTCCAAGGAGCGTAGTTGAGAGATCACGGTAACGACTCCCGATCACTACACGATACTCCCCATAAGAAGAAAGATACTGTCGGAAGGGCCCGCCGAAGAGGTACATAGACAAAGAAAAATGAGAAAATAAAATTATTCATGCACACATAATTAAAAAAAAAAAAAAAAAAAAAATATGGGTGGAGATTCTAGAAAATTTTAATATTAAAAGAATTATATTTTTATTTTTATTATCAAGATGGTTATATTATTTATGAGAAAGGAGATTTAAAAATTAAAAAGTCAATAATCATTTCTTTATCTTTAGTTGAAATATACTTCTTTTGTTTTAAAAGAAAAAGAAAGAAATTAAATAAAAATAGAAAATATTTTGATTAGAATATTCTTTTCTTTATTATTATTTTTTAAAAGAAAAATAAAGTAAAAGAAATAAATTAGAAAACTCTTTGTTTTGAATAAAATATTTTATTTATAAAAAGAAAAAGGAAAGAAATCTAGATTGAACATGTGGTTAAATCCAACAACTATATTTGAGAAGACAAACACAACTGGGACTCTCTTAAAGACAACTACACCTACCTTGCACTGATTTAGGAAATTAGGTGTACACATTGAGTTAGAAACAGACCCTTGTACTTGAGAATAAAATTAATTAAAATATTAAATTAATTTAAAAATGTGCATGAACAGACACATGGCACGTGAATTATTGTAGAAATTGAGAAATTGATAGATGTTTAAAGTGATAGATGTTTAAAGTGAGAAATTGATATATGTTTAAAGTGAGAAATTGATATGTATTTCACATCTTAAACTAGAACGTGAATTATTGTAGTATCAGAATTATATGTGAAAAACTTGTCAGATTTCATTAAAATAATGGAATATAGATTTATGACTTTATAAGAAATATTGAATATCACTTTCTATACTTTTAAAAATATATATATTATCAGAATGAATGTTATGTTCTTATGAGAAGGAATTATGATTTCATTTAAATAATGGAATATGGAGTTATGACTTTATAAGAAATATTGAATACCTTTTTCTATATTTTTAAAATATATATTATCAGAATGGATGTTATGTTCTTATGAGAGGGATTTATGATTTCATTTAAATAATGGAATATGGAATTATGGTTATGACATATAGAATTTATCTTTTTATTATTATCTCTTATAAAATTCTTATAATTATCGAGAAGTTATATAGGACAACGTTGGTGTATTTAATTTTAATTGGATATATATAGTCATGTTTGACAATTATATTTTTATAATAAAAAAGAGTACAATGCATGCATATTAATGAAGTAGGAAAATGGATTTCCATTTAGATTATAATAAGTATTTTGCTTATATTAAAAAGTAGTGTTATATATATATATATATATATATATATATATATATATATATATGTTTTGAGAAATAATTGTATTTATCAAAAGTTGTAAGATGGAAGTACTTGAAGTAATTAGATATTAAAGAAGTTATTGTCTATCCTTAACATGGTGGGAATTACATTATCTTGACATACTAAGTTAACTCACGAAAAATTGATCGGTAAGATATGGAAATGAAATAATCGAAAGGTTATGTGTAATTTATGTCAAGCTATATTTCACAAAATTTTAAATAGAATAATAGAATTGAAATGTAATGTTTTATTTATGTCGAATTACATCTCGAAGGTGGTATTGGAATGAGATGCATTTTCTTATGTAAAATATATTTAGACATAGAATGAGAATGTTCTTAGTTATGTCAAATATATGTGGAAGATAGAAGTTATCACATGGGGTCGTATCTTTATGTCAATCTTAAAGAAAACATAAGTCAATGTGACCATGCTACCCGTAGGTCAGCAGATTAAGTTACACCTGTGTTGATGTGTTTTTACTTTTGGGATTAAGGTCTATCAATAAAGATAGTGTTATGAATCGATGTCATGAAAGTAATTGGTAAAAAAAAAAAATCACTAGCTAAACTTGACAGACCCTACATTACAACACCACTAAGTGGAATGATATGTTTTTTTCTTATTATACTTCTATTTATGCATCCTATATGCTCTTTTACTCATGCAACTATATGCTCTAGTGCAGGTGAAACATGATTCTACCGCAGGGCCCTCTTTTGGAGGGATTGGCGGCAAGTGCATAGGTTCTTACCCACCATATTAACTTCTCAAGCCTCAATAGCACCAAAGATGCAACTATAATATCACTAAATTGTACTATTGTGCCCTTATAACCTCCTCAGCGAGGGCGCCAAAATGTTGGGTGTTTTAAATATCTTTTAAAAACAACTAATTAACCATACATTAATTATCAATCTAGGGATGTCTTTTATTTCAAGGTTACGTGCAAAATCTATGCATGCTACAATTTCCTTTTTAATGTTGATTCTATGATGATTGTGCAGTATGCAATCAAGAAATTAACTGATCCAATATTTAAAAATGAAGCTCGCTTAGAAAACTAATTCCAAACGCAAATGCAATCTCAATTGACAAGGAAACTGATCACAACTCACAACACTTTGCAAGGAAAGAAATCACTTAGGAAACTTATGCTATGAATGGAAATCACACCACTATGTTAATAAAGGAAACTCAAGACACTATGTTTGTAAATAAAATTCAAGTCACTCCATGCTTGTAAAAGAAACCACACAATCCAATACCTGTAATTGAAACCACACAATTCAATGTTTGTAAAGAAAATCGCACAACTCTATGCTTAATTGAACCTATGTAACAACAAGTACCAACACTCTGATTAAACATAGACTCACAATGATTCCTTAGATGAAATGCGTTTACTGTAATAAAGAGGAAATTATCTACACAAGAGACAACCGAATAAAGATATAGAGATGGCAGTAAAACTCTAATCTATAGAAGTAACAACAATATTAATCATTAACCAAGCTCTATGAGTAGTAGCAATAACATGAGTTATTAGTTCTTCTATTAACCAACCAATCCTTGCAAGTAACAACTTGTGTAAATAACACACATTATAAGCATCAACAATCCACACGACTTACTAATAGTTAAAACTATCAAAATTATTAAACAAACATCAATTAAATCTATCTAACAAAAATAAATTAAATTGAAGCACCTAATTAGTAAATGGGGCCCTTCCTCCTCCAACTAGGGCTGCTGAAGAAACTCACAAATTAAGACTCAGATCACACAAACCGGCATTCCTTCTATTATGAAAGAGGAGAGATAAAATAAATTTGACAATGCGCTACTCAATGCCGCCGTCCTCTCTATCCACCATATATATTTATGCTGAGGAGAAAGTGGCGAATTGAAACTAATTCCCCCAAATTCAAACTGTCAACCATGAACAATTTTACAAGATATTCTCCTCTCTTTTTTTGGGTAGATATGGTTGAGGAGAAAAATCATATATGATTACAAATTATTTCCCTAACATACATCATCTGAAAATGGGTTGATTTGTTTTCGTGCCTGACTGGGTGCTTTGTTTAGGACACGGCTTGGGGAACGATCACAACAAGAAACTTCTCTTGTAAGAACCGCATGTAGCTCTCAAATTCACCGTTCCTTAGAATCTGCTCTCATGTCAACTAATTTGGCTCATTCTGCACAAAACCCATGTCCCATATTTTGGAAATTCATCTTCATATGCCTGCAAATTGCAACACAAAAATGTCTCTTATCTAACACTTTTTGACTGAGAGCATTTGACCATGAGCTAGAGCTTAGGTGTGACATGTGGATTTCCACATGTAGGTGTGCTAATATGCCAACCATAGAAGTTGGTGTTACATCTGATAAATGAAATTTGCTTCATAAGCCATCATCAGTAAAAAATAAGCCATCATCAGTAAAAAATATAATCATCAACTTATTAAAAATGAAGGAAAATAATCATTATTAACCACTAAAGCATAAATAGGCATAACGTGGCATTTTACGATAAATTATGGAAAATGTATGTAAAATGAAGTGATATATGAGCGGTGAGAGGAGGTAGAATGAATGAAATTGGTGACATATCCATGGCCCAATAGGTTGTTCTTTCACTTGTTTTGTTCATTGTCTAAAACATGATCCTTTCTTCATTGAGCATGGTTTGCATTGTATTCAAGTTGTTGTTCAAGAGGGAATATCTTGGGAAGCTTCAATGAATTGATGTCCTTACCCATCATAACTTGTTTCATCCTTGAGCTTGAACACTAACGATTTTTTTTCAATTTATATAGTTTAGTTTTTCCTTACTCTAGTTGTAAGGGTTTATAACTATTTTAGGTATGAAAATGGTTGAGGGATGTGGATTTTTCCCTTTCCATTGCTTCCTTCCTTCTCTCGATTAGCTTTGGGTCTCTATTTCTAGTATGTTTTATCTAGGAATATACTTTCATCTTTATTTTAATCTAAAGTGGAAGCAGCTGCAAAACAATAAATCTATATTTTAGCTTTAATGAAATCCACGAAATATGTGTTGTTGTGGTTGCAGCTTATGATTCCAAACTATATAATGGTTATATTTCATGTGTTTTTTGCTCATTTCATTTTAGAATTGGGTTGCATCGTTCTTCTTTTTGGGTTGCAGGGTGCACTTTGGTTGCTCCATCTTAAAAGTGTTGATTTTGTTTAGGATAGAATCATTATAGGTATTGCAAGAACCTTGCTATAAAAAATATACTATTTAAAAGGAGTTGGTGTCATTCTCTTGAAAGAATGCTAGTGGAAAATTTTGGTTCTTCTCTATTAGAGGCATTTAGTATTATTCTTCATGGATCTTAGGAATGGTTTTCATGGTAATTATCATTTATTGCATAAGATTGGAGCAGAAGATTGTATTATTGCAAAACACTAGTGTACTATTTGTATCACAAAGAAAGAACTAAACTATATGTAGAAATTATAGCCCTACACCTTCTATTACTTAATTAACTATAAAAATTGTATCTTAGAAACTACATTATGTTGAGTTATTTGCATATATTGTTGTATCACAATAGGTATTGCAAAGATTGTTTTAGAATATTGTATTGTCAAAGATGCATTCTTTGACTCCCATCATCAAAGTGGTGCTCAGTGGAAAGAAAAACTACCCAAAGTGGTCAAGGAAGATCAAGCACACCTTGATCTTCAACATTCTTTGGGATGAAATTTGTGAATGGGAATCTATTGAAGGAATAGATGATGCCACACCTAAATCTCCTACAAAACCTACTAAAAACAAATAAAAAATGGACTATTTAAAAGGAGTTGGTGTCATTCTCTTGAAAGAATGCTAGTAGAAAATTTTGGTTCTTCTCTATTAGAGGCATTTAGTATTATTCTTCATGGAACTTAGGAATGGTTTTCATGGTAGTTATCATCTATTGCATAAGATTGGAGCAGAAGATTGTATTATTGCAAAACACTAGTGTACTATTTGTATCACAAAGAAAGAACTAAACTATATGTAGAAATTATAGCCCTACACCTTCTATTACTTAATTAACTATAAAAATTGTATCTTAGAAACTACATTATGTTGAATTATTTGCATGTATTGTTGTATCACAATAGGTATTGCAAGGTTTATTTTAGAATATTGTATTGTCAAAGATGCATTCTTTGACTCCCATCATCAAAGTGGTGCTTAGTGGAAAGAAAAACTACCCAAAGTGGTCAAGGAAGATCAAGCACACCTTGATCTTCAACATTCTTTGGGATGAAATTTGTGAATGAGAATCTATTGAAGGAATAGATGATGCCACACCTAAATCTCCTACAAAACCTACTAAAAACAAATAACTTGCCATCTGGAAGAGCATAGACAAGAAGGAATACACATTGATAGTTTGTGCAAACACAATAATTTTCATTCAATGACATTTGTCCCATTTGGCTTGTAACCTGACTAGTTGTGGCATTCTCCACTAATCCAAACACACCATCAACATGTGTCTCAAGTTCAGTTCAGGTTGGATCTATATCCGCTTGTGGAACCATATGCAAGATCTCATACAACATCCGGGACTGGGAATACACTAGGTCCAATTGTTTGGTGATGATGGCATGTTCCTTAGTATTGAATCCTGAAACCATGACATATTTTGTAATGTAGGGTATAAAAGACTTTGTAAACTAGTCTACACAAGAATTTGTCATGTACATAAGATTTCGTAAGCCAACGTCTCCTTCGCCACTCGTGAATGTGGTTAGAGATATGGGTGGACTTATCATGATGAAAGGGTGTTAGCAGCTGAGTTCTTATCTCATATTGGATAGGAAATTGAAAGTGGTCCAAGAAAGTCATTTCCAAAGTGTCAAAATTATGAAATAAGCTCGTGGGAGCTCAATATACCACTTTGATGTGACCCTAATCAAACTTCTCTAAAAATCCCTTAGTCTAATTCTATCATCCATTAGAGAGTTTGATGAAAACCATATATGTAATGTCATCATGTGCATAGTAGGGTATTCCCCAAAATTCCCTTCAAATTTGGGAATATATGAAGGTAACTTCATCGAGACATGAGGCCAATTCATACTGTACATAACCATATCAATTTCTAACTTGGTTAGATCTCAGAGATTCAATGTCACTAGGAATGGAAACATTATCTGACAATATTTATTCCAACTTCTAAGTGCATTTCCTAATAATTGGTTCGCATTAACGAATGAATTACCTTGAGTATAAGAACTACCAAGCGTGAAAGGTGAGTTGATCTAATAACTAGGGATGTGAGTATAGCCTAGTATAACTTTCAAATAAGGTGAGAAAGCTCCATTGATCATGCCTCCATTCCAAGAAATGGAATGCTTCCCTAAGGCATACTAGAGCTTGGGGGCATCTAGTTCCTACTAGGGGCACATATAAAGGAATGTGTCCACCTCCAAATGAGAACACATTGAAGTGGATTGACGAGATTCATGTCATCTTGTTAACATTTGGGAATGTAAAAGGATTTCTAGCAATCATGTGTGGAATCCCATCAACAACATACATAAATAAAAAGGGTTTCTACCTTGAGGAACAAATGCCAAATTTACTAATCCACTATTAGGAGTTATCACTGAGGGGAAAGGTCATCCCATATATACTCTAGATGTAGAGGGGAACATACTAGAAGATAGAATACTCAAGGCTATGAGATTTACCCCTCTCATGGAAGCACTAGAAGCAGGAGGATGGGTGCCCCCCAATCCCTAAACTACCACCAATATTTATTATGTTGACCCATTCATATGATGGATAGGACGATGTAGTGTAAATTTGATTACCAAAGTTACGACCTTGAAAGAAAAATGGACTCTAATAACTAGTGGAAGGCATGTTAAAATGAATGATAGTTGCATGGTCTATTAGGTCCTCGATCACAACCAAACTGAGATTCTTTGAAATGGGAGGGGATGGATCCCTTCTTGGTATCTCAAGGTGACCATCATGACCTATCAAGTACCCTTCCTCTAATATTTCATCAGAGTTAATAATATGTTTCACTCCTTCTTCCTCTATGGGATTATTTGAAATCAATTAGTTTTCCTTGTTAGACCGCTTGGGGAAAGAGTTTAGGTTATCCAACATGAACCTCCTTGAAGGTAACTCCACCCTCTCTAGCAAGAGAATTCTAGTCCTTCTGGACATACGGAGAGGTTGGTCATCCACTTTAACTCATAACAAATCAAAATTATAAAATAAACTTACTATGTAATGTTCAACACAATCACACTCAACTACAAATATTCCATGAAAGATACAATCAAGCAATTTAGTACTCTTCCAAAGACAAGTAGAGGGTGGTTAGGACCTCGAACAAGATCAATGAAGGAGTGAAACGAGCCTTCCGGATGTTACCTTGGGATGATTAGGTCCCATGTGCAACCAATAAAGGTGTGGGAAACAGTTATGGTAACCCTCACATAAGAATCACCCAATGTGCAAGTACCCTTGGAAAGACAGGCACCCTTTTGAGGTATTTGAGGTTTGTCTTAGATACCACAGGAACGTCCCACCCATAGTCACCTGAGCGAAGCCTAGGACAAGAAACTATGGACACCATTTCTCGATTGATAGTTGGTTATAACAATAGTGGGTTAGGTGTTTACGACTGGGTAGGGAAAGTAGGAAGAAATCCTAGACTTGAAACTTTGTAAAGAAGTGGTGTCACTCCAAGGAATTGCAACTTCACCTAAAGATCCCTAATTTGCATAGCCCAACAAGAAAGAAATGGGGGGATAATATTGATTGCTTAATTAGCTTGAACTCGTGCTTAATGCACATGTGAGGCATGCTTTCCCAAAAAATGTCTACTTCTACTAATATATTTGATCTTAATTATTGAGGTCCTAGTTTTGTTTTAGTGTCCTTGCAGACTTAATTCTCCAAACCTACTACCAAGGCCCTAGATCTGGACCACTATTGGTGTGCTATAAAAAAAAATATTCTAGTTCCTTTTATTTATATTGTTCTTAATGATTTCATCTTTTGATGAGGGAATTAAAAAAGAAAAGATGTTCACAAGATGCGAAATTATAAGAGCACTAAGAACATTCATTTAGCATTCACCACTTTCATTTTGCACTGAAAAAGGTATCCAATGCAAATTTTAATGAACCAAAAGAAAAATCTCAATATAAAACCAAACCACTTCTTTACTTTCACTTCAAAAAAAATGATTATTTACTAATTCACTCAATAAAAGGAGGATGCAAACTACAAACTATCAACAAAAATGCAATAAAACTGACAAAAGAGTAATAAACAAACAATTATTTTCTTCCTTTCTCCTAATGAAACCAATCAAGTACTTACTAAAGCACCATAAACATGCCAAAAGAGTCCTAAACAAATACCTAGTACATCCTTCTGAGTGACTTCAGAGACCCAATGTAGCAGTAATCAATGTGAAAAATGAAAAATAGGGAAAAAACCCTCTTTCCCATGCCACATACACTTGTTTCCAAACAAAGGTGTGTGCACACACACATGTTAGGAAGGGTAATATCATGTACACACTCTTGTGATTTTCAGAGAGTGTGTTTGTTTCCTCAAAAAATTTACAATCCTTTAGTCTGAATAAGGGTAAGGGACTATTCTACAAATAGATAGGTTTCAAAAGACTCAAGAAGAGCTAAAAAACAATCCTAAGGAGGCCCTATAGATAAGAATTCAAATACTTCTTCCCCGATGGAGTTGCTAGTTATATTGTCAGGATAAACCCCCAAATAGTTACGGTTACTATCGCAGATAAAATGGAGAGACAACTACTCAAATTTCCCCAAGATTACTAACTTACAATCATGCAATTAACCAAAGAGACAAGAAAAATCACATTCAATCAAAAGAGAGAGAATATTAGACACATGGATCCTATAGGTTGTCTTATAGATTCCTCCCATGCACAAAATATAAAGCATTCCCCTTGATGAATCTTGGAACCCACACACAAGAAAGATGAATCCTTTCTCAAATCCTATGGAAATAGACAAGCATGATTCAAATTGAATTTTTTTTTTAACATTAATGAATCCTAATTATCCTATCAGGAAGACTGATCCCTTTATACCAATAGGAATAAAAATTACCAAATATTGAACACTAAATTGAAGGGAAGGATTAGAGATCTCTATTAATGAATAAATGAACAACAAGTACAAATATCACCTAACCTTGTTGTTGACACCTCTGGAACCTTTGTCTAGGTTCCTATGAACCTAAGCCACTAATGCCTTGACCCCCCCAAGCCTTCAAACTCCTTATTGAACACAATATGGGATCCAAACATAAAAATAGAACTCACTGACCAAAGGATGATGAAATATCATAAACAAGGGTTTCTAGGGGGAATGGACATAATTACTCAAGGAATTAGGACCAATTCTTCTAGCATAACCTTAGTATGAGTGCTTGATGCCCCTATCTCATCGATCAATGTCTTATTTATACATTATTGGGCATGGTTGAGACAATTGAAAGGTGGTTTCGAGGAGCTACACTGAAAAAATTACTTTTCCAACCATTCAATTTCACTAATTTCCAATTTATTTATTTTTTTGTACATTTTCAAGAAACACGCTCCTTTCCTTGCAGTGGATTAAGATGTGTGTGTTAAATTTTGAGTATTAATTCACAATACTATAGGATCTTTGCTGAGAGAATAACATCTACAGTATATCAATGCATGACAATCAAAATATGACAAGCATCACAAGCATCACAAGAATCAAAAGCATAGAGACAAGAGACACAGAGTTTCCGTGGGGAAAACCCTAAGGTGAAAAACCCCACAACTTCCTCAGAGATAGAGAGAGCAATGGCTCAACCAAAATACAACCAAATAACACTGAGATAGTCTCCTAGCAGATGATCCTCCTCCTCCTCACTAGTGCACCACTTTTCAGAGAGAGAGATAGTTGCTTTTCCGAGTGAGTAAAATAGAGATCTCCTATCTCTATTTATACTCACCTTTTTGCCCAGTGACCTACTGGGGCCGACTTGTCTACTTAGATACACCCACATTATATTATATATTAATTAGGGTCGACCCCATAAGGTGGTCTAATAACCCATCGGCAAGTACACACACTTGCGACACTTGTCAATCCACATGACGACACTTCCTTATAGAGGAATAACACATGTCTTATAAGGGTACAATAAATATATATATAATACACAAATGAAATACATTCCGAAGTTACATATACATCAACACTCCCTCTTAACTAGGAAGGTATTTCTCGACACAGATCTGCTAGACAAGTCTTCTTCTCTGGATCATCGTCATCGATGCATCGTCATCATCATCGTCACTGCTTCTACTATCTCAACCAATATCTGTCTCTACTCGTCATAGGAAGTTCTACAGCGCCAGTCCTTTTTCATACTGGATGTAGGCCCACCACCTGCAGGTCTTCGTCATCACTAGCCATACTGTGGAATCCTCAGGACTTATTACGTGCATCACAAAACCTTGAAAGAGCATCCTAGGCTGTTACAAGCACACAACTCTACCTATAGGATATCCCAGGGCGCTATTACATGTGACCCCACCACAAAACCTCGAAACAGCATCCCAGGATGTTACGGGTACATAACTCCGACCTGTAGGATCTCTCAGGGCACTATTATATGTGGTCATGGAAAAACCTCGCAAGAGCATCCTAGGACTGATTACGGGCACACAGCCCAACCTATCGGATCTCCCAGGGCACCAATATTACATGCCATAGGAAAAACCTCGAAAGACCATCTGCAAATATCCCAGGGCACCGGATTACATGCTCATCTGCACAACCTGATCCACGGCCACAGAGTATCACCCTAATACTCACTATACATCATCCTGATGTATCCATGATCATCCTAATCATCATCACTGCAACATCCTGCTGCATGTCATCTGGAGAAACATCCTGAAGCTCGTCATCTATGATCATCCTGATCATCACTGCAACATCCTACTGCATGTCATCTGGAGCAACATCCTGAAGCTCGTCATCTATGATCATCCTGATCATCACTGCAACATCCTGCTGCATGTCATCTGGAGCAACATCCTGAAGCTCGTCATCTATGATCATCTTGATCATCACTGCAACATCCTGCTGCATGTCATCTGGAGCAACATCCTGAAGCTCGTCATCTATGATCATCCTGATCATCACTGCAACATCCTGCTGCATGTCATCATACCTGATCCACCTGATCATCAATTCATCTTCCTGATGCATACCAAGTATCTACCTGATACATATCATCATGCATGATCCTCCTGATCATACAATGTATCCACATGATACATATACAGATACATGGTCCAAGCATCCAACAGGATGCATATACAAAATACATACACATGATCCAACTGATCATATCCAGCATCTAACATGATGCGTACATACATACATAAAAATGATCCAACTGATCATATCAAGTAGAAACCAGAACATCATCCTGATGCTCATCATCCAGCGCTTACATCCACGGCCATGTGAAGGATCCTCCTTCCAACATGCTTGGAATGGCTTCAGCAAATGTGTCCATCACTTCTTCCTTGAAGTGTCCTCAATCTGAAGAACGCCAAGCCTCTCTCTGAAGTACTCGAACTTCACTCTGGCTAGTGGCTTCGTCAGCACATCTGCAATCTGCTCGTCCATCGCAACATACAGGAGCTTCACAACTCCTCTCTGCACCATATCCCTGATATGGTGATATTTGATCTCTATGTGTTTCGACCTGTCATGAAACACTGGGTTCTCGGACAGCTTCACACAACTCTGGTTATCACAGAAGATACCAGTAGCCTCCAACGAGAGATCAAATAACTCAAACAGTAGCTTCCGTAGCCATACTGCCTCACAACTAGCTGAACAGGTTGCAACATACTCTGCCTCAGCTGTACTCAGTGCTACATAGGACTGCTTCCTGCTAAACCAAGAGATCACACCTGATCCCATACTGAAGCAACACCCAGATGTGCTCTTCCTATCTGCAGCACTACCATCCCAATCTGAATCAACATAACCCTGCAGGTTAAACTTTTGATTCGCTTCATACTTGAGCCCATAATCCACTGTACCCTTCAGGTACCTCAGAACATGCTTTACAGCAACCAGGTGAACACTCCTTGGATCCGTTAGGAAGTGGCTCAATGTGTTCGCAGCAAAGCAAATGTCTTGTCTCGTGTTCATCAGGTACATCAAGGACCCAATCATCTGACGATACATAGTGATATCAACCGGCTCAGATGAAGCATCACATAGAAGCTTCAAATTCGATGCCATAGGTGTGGCCATGGCCTTGCAATCCATCATCCCGAATCTCTTCAGGATATCTACTGTGTACTTCCCTTGACCAAGGAAGATCCCACCTGCATTCTGCCACACCTCCATACCTAGGAAATAGTGCATCATTCCCAAATCTTTCATGTCGAATTCAGCTGCAAGCTTCCTTTTAGTATCTGCAATCAGTCTGTCATCTCTTGTCACAAATAGGTCATCCACATACAGTAGTAGAATCACAAGATTCCCTTCCTCAACCTTGTAGTAAAGGTTGGAATCCGCTTTACTCTTGGTAAAGCCCAAACTAGATAGGAAACTGTCCATCCTACCATACCAGGTTCTGGGAGCTTGCTTCAAGCCATATAAGGCTTTCTTCAATCTGCATACATATGATTCCCTGTCATGTATTTCAAAATTGAGTGGCTGTTCCACATATACTTCCTCTTCTACTACACCATTCAGGAAAGCAGTCTTGACGTCCATCTAGTGTATTTTCCATTTCATTGCTGCAGCCAGGGCAAGTACTGTTCTGATGGAAGTGTACCTGGCTATAGGTGCAAAGGTTTCTTCATAATCTATTCCTTCTTTCTGAGAGAAACCACGAGCTACGAATCTTGCTTTGTATTTTTCTACACTGCCATCTGCAGCATGCTTGATTTTGTAAATCCACTTGGAAGTCACAACAAACTTCTCTTTAGGACTTGGGACAACATCCCAAACATCATTCTTCATTATTGATTGGTATTCCTCAACCATAGCATCCTTCCATTCTTTCTTTTCTGCTGCCTCTTCATAACTGGAAGGCTCTTTGTTCATAATGTCACAGAGTAAAGCAACATAACTGGTGTGTGATCTAGTTCTCTTCTTTGCTCTGTGTTCTTCTTCTGGAATGCCAAATCTTTCTACATCATGAATGAGCTCTCTAGCCCATACAGGTTTCCTCTTGTGAGAGTTATTCTCACGGGGTGGATCTACCGGTTCTTGTGGATCTTCAAACTCACGAACAGTTTCTGGAACTGCTTCACTCATGGTAGTATCCTGAAATCTTGTTTCCTTAGGTTCTTCATAAACTTCGGTAGGTGCCTTCCTTGATTTGATGAATGCTGAGTTTTCATCAAATGTTACATCCCTGCTGACATCAATCTTCTTGAACCATGGAAAGTATATTCTGTAAGCCTTCGAGCTTTCACTATAACCCATAAAGATGCCCTTCTTTCCTGAAGGATCTAGCTTAGTCCTCTTCTCTTTTGGGACATGAGTATATACTGGACAACCAAATATTCTGAGATGGCTGACTTCAGGTTTCTTACTAGAAAAGACCTCTTCTAGTGTCTTGTTTTCCAATATCTTGTGGGGTGTTCTGTTCTACACATATACAGCTGTTCTAGCTGCTTCTACCCATAGATGCATAGGAATATCTTGGTCATGCAACATTGCCCTTGCTGCTTCCATGATAATTCTGTTCTTCCTTTCTGCAACTCCATTCTGTTGAGGATTATAAGGAGCAGTCAACTCCCTCTTAATCCCTGAATCACTGCAAATCTTCTTGAATTCATTTGAGGTGAATTCTCCACCATTGTCGGATCTGAATGTTTTGATCTTCTTGTCAGTTTGATTTTCCATCAAGGTTTTGAATTCCTTGAATTTATCAAGCACTTCATCTTTGCCCTTCAAGAAGTATACCCAAGTCTTCCTGGAGAAGTCATCAATAAATGATACATAGTAAACATACCCACTCAGGGAACTGGAAGACATAGGGCCACATTCATCTGAGTGGATGATTTCCAGAATGTCTTTTGCCTTGCTTTCACTGCTTGGGAAAGCCTTCTTAGTGTTCTTACCTTTTGCACATCCTTTGCAAACACCTTCATGTTTGGTCTTGATTTCAGGAAGACCCTCTACTGCCTTGCTTGCAATTGGAAGTGCCCTATAGTGCATATGAGCAAGTCTTCTATGCCAAAGTTCACTTGGCTCCATGGATTCATGCACCATGGCATGTTCAGGTTGTCCCTTCAATTTATACAAGCATCCCTCTTGCTCTCCAATCACTACTGCATCATCTATTGTCTTTCCCTTTGGCCACATCAGGACTTGGCCATCTACAAATGCAACCCTCATACCTTTTGCATCCAATGCAGAGATGGAGAGTAAGTTCTTCTTGAGCCCAGGTACATAGAGGACTTCCTTCATCTTCAGAGATTTTCCAGAATCTAGGTTGTAGGAGGCTTCACCACTTCCTTTGATTGGGTATTGATAATCATCCCCAAGTTTCACCTTATGGGGTGATTCATGTTCAGATAGGTTCACAAAAGATTCTTTGAATCCAGTCATGTGTTTGGATGCCCCACTATCAATTAACCAATCATTACAACCATGGGAGATTGTACCTGTGAGAGCAGAGATCAGAACAAACTCTTCTTCACTTGATGAGACATCATCACTATCACTTTCTGCCCTAGCCTTCTTCTTTGGGGGTTCATCATCTTCGGCAGCATGAGCATGAAATCTTCTTTTGCTGCCCTTCTTCTTCTTACTGAAGTTGTTGTTATTATCCCTTTTGTTCTTGGGACAATCTGAAGCATAGTGACCCTTCTCATTGCATGTAAAGCATCTTAGGTCCTTTTTACTCCTTTGATGAGATCTTTTGTGGTGAGAGTGATCCTTCTTGGTTTTGCTTCTTTTGGTGTGAGCTGCAAGAGCTTGATCTTCTCCTCCCATCTTTTCCTCACGAGCTATAAGCCTAGCTTCTTCTTGAGAGCATTCTTCCCTCAGTCTGTTGAAGGAGATCAACTTCTTCCTTGCACAAATTCCTTGAATAAAAGAATCCCATGACCTGGGTAGGCCATTTAGAGTGGTCATCACCACTTCACCATTCTCCACCATTTCATCCACTGCTTCTAGTTGTTCCTTGATCTGAGAGACCCTTGAAAAATAAGATTGAATGGTTTCTCCATTCTGAAACTTTACTACTTTCAATTGGTTCCACAGGGTCATCTTTCGATTTATGTTCTTTCCTTCAAATAGCTTGGTCAAGGATTCAAACATCTCCTTGGGTGTCTTGAGAGAAGACACATGGGGTATGAGATGGTCTTTGATAGAATCAGCAATGATTCTCTTTGCCTTGACCAAGTTCTTCTTGTGCAATGCCTTGGCCTCTTCATCCTCTGGGATAGGGATGTCTTCTTTCACATATGAGTCCAACTCATTCTCTTCCAGGATTAGCCCAATCCTATACTTCCAGGCTCGGAAGTTATCAGCCCCTTCAAGCTTATCCTCAAGCTTGGTGTGGAGAGACATCTTTAAGAGTACTTCAAATGGAAATAGAAAAGATTTAGGACTTACCACTTGAAGTGCTGAAAACTGGATCTGGTCCCGGATTAGGGTTTGTCAGAGAAACCCTAAAAATTCAAAATGTGAATTTCAAAATTCTGGAAGGATAGAAAGATGCGCCTTGGAGAGCTGATCAGCCTAGTACATTCAGAATTTGAGATCAGCAAAGTCTTGCCCTTCAAAATTGCCTTTTTTTCTTCCCGGGTTCACTAGGGAGAGCCCTGAATTAGGGTTTGAGTTTCCCAGAGATCTACTCAGCCAAAAATCTCGATCCAAAGCTCTAACCTTCTATTTTTGCAAGGAGCTTCCAGCTATGCCTTCAGTTTCCAGAAATTCCTATTTTTGTGGAAACCCTAATTTTTAGGGCCAAATCTGAAAATGCTCGGTACTGAATTCTGATTGGACAGATAGATGCGCCTTGATGATTAGATCCAATCTACTATACTGAATTTCAAAAATCTGTGGAGAGAAACCCAATAATCTGTTCGGATATCCACATCATCTATTTCGGGATACATCATCTATTTCAGGATCTTGCATGATCTATTTCAGGATATTATCTATTTCAGGATTCCTATTTCAGGATATGATCTATTTCAGGATTCTGCATGCACAGGCATGCATCCCAGTCACCAGTTTGATGCCTCCAGCACCTTATCCACCTTCTTCTAGCACCCGGGAGCCACCTACCACAGAGTTTTAGCCCTCCTAAGCTGAAAGGCACCCACTTCTCACCTACTGCCAGAGAAGGGCGCACTTGTTCACCTACCACTGCAGTTCCACTTCAGTTACATTCAGTTAGCTCCGATTCTCCCTGATTTGAGGCTAGTTTCACTCCCGACTGACTGTATCACTTCTGTTTGACCTCCAGTTTGATTAGGTGACTTGTTCTGACTTCAGTTAGCCTCCCATGCGCCCCCACTGAGCCTCCAGATCCTATATCAGTGCTACACACTTCAGTTACATTTATTACACTCAGTTAGACTCAGTTTGACACCTAGATGACTGGTTATTGTGATTGATGAGCACCACCGATGATTGATGAGGACTCCTAGATAGAGTCAAGCTACTCTATTCAGTGATTCGAATGGCCTACTTAGTCAATTCGAATTGCTCATTGACAGATATTGTATTCTATTGTAATTCATTCACCCTTTCTGGGATAGAGAGCACTGCTGCATGTTTTGCACAGTTTTGCACCATATTTTCAATGTTCATCTGTTGTGATTGATTTACTTGTTCATTAGATCTGCTGTGACTAATTTTACATGGTATCAGAGCCATTGCAGGGACAAGATCTCTTTTCTACAGGTGTTTATACAAGAAGATTTGACTGAATTGCTAAAAATTGCAAAAAGTTTGGCATGAGATATCTCAAGGGCATTCGCTCCTGTGCATGCAAAGCTTGAAAAATATTCCAATACCACTCCAGAAGCTTGAGTTACCACATAATTCCTGGATCTGATACATTGGACCCATTCAACATTGCTTGAAATCCAATCCCAGGTGTGATGCAACTCTCAAAGGGTGGATTGTTCGACCTTATTGTGGTTGTTTTGATGTGATTTGCAGGTTTATTGTCTCCTTCAAGTGCACTCGCTATTTTCTGCATGCAAGGTTTCCTCCTTCAATTGCATTCGCTATAGTCTGCATGCAAGCTTCCTCTTCATCAGTTGACTCAATCCTTGCAATGGAATACTCTTCTTCAAAGCCTATCCTCACCCCATTCAATTATTTTGATTGGAAAGATGATATGGAGATCATATTACGTTCAAAAGGTTACTACCGAGTCACTCTTGGTCTTGAATTGGAGCCAAACAATGTAGCAGAAAGAACCAAACACTACAACAAGCTTGATGAAGCTTACGGTCTTCTTTGTCTCTCCATCTCCAAGGATCTTCACTTCCATCTCAGCGGATTGAAGACTCCAAAAGCCATATGGGAGCAACTTGAAACACTATTCGGCAAGCAGGATGAGCTTAGGGCTTTTCAATTAGAGAATGAATTGATTGGCCTTAATCCTGAGAATTTCGAGACCATCAATGAATTCTTCACAAAATTCAAGAACTTGAACTTGCAATTGAAGAACAGTGGTGTTATCAAAGAGGATAAACAGTTGATCCTCTCCATTCTAAGCAAGCTTGGGAAAGATTATTCGGTATTTGTCTCTACTTTCAATTCCGGTCGGCTAACTACCCCGAATTGGAAGATGACTACCTTGAATGCCTTCATTGAGTCCGTTACGAAAGAGCATGACAAGTTGATTCAAATGGGGTCCATAAGCTCCAAATATTCAGCCCTATTTGTTCAAGGACCCAAGATCTCGAATGGTAAAGGAAAGCTAAAGAAGGAGAAGCCCAAATTCGAGCCTCACAAGCAAAAAGACAAAGGCAAGCAAACGGATGCACCATCCAGTTCGAAATCCAAGAAAAAGGGCAAAGAAGGTAACCAAAAATCTAAATGTACTTATTGTAACCGTGGCTTTCATCCCGAAATTTCATGTATGAAGAAGACTATAGATCAAATGGCCCTCCTTTTGGAAAAGAACAACATAACCCTTCCTGACGGTGCAAGGAAGAAGGATCGGAATGACGATCATGAAAGAGGACAAGCACTCATGGCAACAGTTTCGAAGCCTACTCTCTTGATAGATTCGGGTGCATCAAATCATATGGCTGCAAATATTGATTCTTTTTCCTCATTCGATCCAAACAGCTCCATCTCCATCCATTTGGGAGATGACTCAAAAATTTCTTCAAAGGGCAAAGGTACGATTCATGTAGATCATGGATGCTTTCAGAATGTTCTCTATGTGCCTTCCTTAGCTTCGAATCTCCTTTCTGTGTATCAAATGACACACACTGGTGATCCAAAGAAAGTCACATTCAGCCCTAATACAGTTGAAATTTCTGATATCAAAAGTGGAAGACTAGTTGCGGTTGGAAAGGCAAACCACACTGCAAAATGTTATGAGTTTTCGCACTTTATTCCGCTTGCAAAGCCCACTGCTCTTCGCACACATGGTAATGAGGTTAGTAGGCTTTGGCATGAAAGATTTGGACATCTAAATTATAAGTATTTGCTGCTGCTATCAAATAAATCCATGGTAGATGGGCTTCCACAACTCCGTTCCTCGAAGGGAATATGCACCGGTTGCATTATTGGGAAGCACCCCGAGCACAGATTCGACCGCGGAAAGGCTAGCAGAGCCTCTACTATTTTGGGATTGATCCATTCTGATATCAGTGGTCCGCTGCCCCATATGTCATTAAATGGTTCAAGGTATGTTTTGACATTTATTGACGATTTTTCCCGCTTTACATGGGTATTCTTTCTCAAAAACAAGTCAGAAGTGCTTGGAAAATTCAAGGATTTTAAGGCTTCTGTTGAGACCACCACTGAGAGCAAGATAAAAGCTCTTAGATCTGATAATGGTGGGGAATATATCAAGTCCGAGTTGCTGCAACTTTGTGCCCAAAGCGGAATCAAGATCCAACATACAGTTCCCTACACACCCCAGCAGAACGGTGTAGCGGAAAGGAAAAACCGGTCACTGAAAGAGATGGCTACATGCATGATTGAATCGAAAGGTTTGGCTGCAAATCTTTGGGCTGAAGCAATCAATGTTGCTGCATATATACAGAACCATGTTCCACATTCATCCGTGAAAGGTATGACTCCTTTCGAAGCATTCTTTGGTCACAAACCGGATGTGTCAAATTTGAGAGTTTTTGGCTCTACTGCATGGGCTAGAATTCCTTCTGAGAAAAGACGAGCTTTGGATCCACAAAGTATCGAGTGCATATTGATAGGATATGGGGAAGAATCAAAAGCATATAAACTCATGGATATCAGATCTAAAAAGATATTCATAGAGCGCAGTGTGCAGTTTGAAGAACCGCTTCAAGAATTGCAACTAGTTGAGGAGAAAACTGCCGATTCACCGCCTTCACCAGAAGAAGATTCGAGCAGCGATAATGAAGGTATGAGTTATGATATTTCTGATATTGTAGCAGCATATGATGATCATGACATATCAGGTTTGGAATCCGACCATTCAGATCCCCCTCAGTTACCAAAGTGGGCCCAAAACACTCTACAATCTGCTGGTTCTAGTCTTGGAAATCCTGCTGATCCGAGATGAACAAGAGGAGACTTTCAAAGGGCAGGTATGGCTCTTTCTATTGCTGATCCATTTCTTCCTGAGATTTGTTATTTGATGGCTGGTTCAGATCCCCAATCATACTATTCATCCCATCGAGATCCGAGATGGAAAAGTGCCATGGATGAAGAGTACAGTTCTCTTCAAAAGAACAATACATGGGAGCTAGTTTCTCTTCCACCTGGAAGAAAATTAGTGAAGTGTAAATGGGTCTACCGTACTAAAGTTGCTGCTGATGGCACTATCAGCAAATATAAAGCAAGGTTGGTGGCAAAAGGTTTTTCCCAAGTCCAAGGAGTGGACTACACAGAGACCTTTGCACCGGTTGCAAAGATGGATTCCATCCGCCTTGTTTTAGCTATTGCCGCATCCAAGCACTGGGAAGTGCATCACATGGATGTGAAGAGTGCATTTTTACATGGAGACCTTGCTGAAGAGGTCTATATGCAGCAGCCAGAGGGTTATACATCAGATCCATCATTGGTTTGTAGATTGAAGAAATCTTTGTACGGGTTAAAACAGGCCCCAAGAGCTTGGTACGCAAAGATGGACTCCTTCCTTCTTTCTCAGAATTTCCAAAGATGCAAATCTGATCCGAATGTCTATCTTCAGCGAGTTAAAGCCCCGTTCCCATTCCTCTCAGGAATCAGTCTTGAGGAGGGAGATTCCACACCGCTTGCAGATTGCAGTATGTATCGACAGTTGATTGGTTCACTACTTTATTTGACACATTCACGGCCTGATATCTCATATGCCGTGAGTGCCATGTCAAGATATATGCAGCAGCCACATGAGCTTCATTGGAGAGCATCCAAGCGGATCTTGCAGTATGTGCAAGGTACGAGACAGTTTGGCATACACTATGCTGCAGATTCTGAGCTAGATTTCATTGGTTTTACTGATTCAGATTGGGCAGGTGATAGCATTGATCGGAAGTCCACTTCTGGTTATGTTTTCATGATTGGTCATGGTGCTATTTGCTGGTCCAGCAAAAAGCAAGCAGCCATTGCACTTTCTTCAGCAGAGGCAAAGTATCGAGGGGCAGTCAATGCCTACATTCAGGCAGTTTGGTTGCAGGGTATTCTTTCTGAGTTTGGTTTTGGTGGCACTACTTCGACTGTCCTATTTTGTGACAATCAAAGTGCTATCAAGATCTCCACAGATCCAGTTCAGCGGCAGAGGACCAAACACATTGAGATTCATATGCATTACATTCGACAGTTGGTGCATGACCGCACCATCATTCTGCAATATTGCCCTACTGATGAGCAAATTGCAGACATCTTCACCAAGAGCTTCACTGAGAAGAAGTTCTCTTACCTCCGTTCACTGTTGGGGGTGAGTTCCATCATGGTGGAGACAGATTGATTCATTATTATGCTTTAGCTTGAGGGGGGGCTTTCTTCCCACTGGGTTTTCCCTCTTTCCTCACTTAGTTTATTTTCAGCATTTTTTGGATTATTGTATTGGGGTGACCTTTGGTCTTAGTTACCAGGGCCCCACATTATTTTAGTTGGCACATCATAGTCTAGCTTGAGGGGGGGTGTTCGGATATCCACATCATCTATTTCGGGATACATCATCTATTTCAGGATCTTGCATGATCTATTTCAGGATATTATCTATTTCAGGATTCCTATTTCAGGATATGATCTATTTCAGGATTCTGCATGCACAGGCATGCATCCCAGTCACCAGTTTGATGCCTCCAGCACCTTATCCACCTTCTTCTAGCACCCGGGAGCCACCTACCACAGAGTTTTAGCCCTCCTAAGCTGAAAGGCACCCACTTCTCACCTACTGCCAGAGAAGGGCGCACTTGTTCACCTACCACTGCAGTTCCACTTCAGTTACATTCAGTTAGCTCCGATTCTCCCTGATTTGAGGCTAGTTTCACTCCCGACTGACTGTATCACTTCCGTTTGACCTCCAGTTTGATTAGGTGACTTGTTCTGACTTCAGTTAGCCTCCCATGCGCCCCCACTGAGCCTCCAGATCCTATATCAGTGCTACACACTTCAGTTACATTTATTACACTCAGTTAGACTCAGTTTGACACCTGGATGACTGGTTATTGTGATTGATGAGCACCACTGATGATTGATGAGGACTCCTAGATAGAGTCAAGCTACTCTATTCAGTGATTCGAATGGCCTACTTAGTCAATTCGAATTGCTCATTGACAGATATTGTATTCTATTGTAATTCATTCACCCTTTCTGGGATAGAGAGCACTGCTGCATGTTTTGCACAGTTTTGCACCATATTTTCAATGTTCATCTGTTGTGATTGATTTACTTGTTCATTAGATCTGCTGTGACTAATTTTACATAATCAAGGAATACAAGCTTCCGTCACTGCAAAATGTCTTCTTCTCAGTTAAGCTCTGATACCATGTTAAATTTTGAGTATTAATTCACAATACTATAGGATCTTTGCTGAGAGAATAACATCTATAGTATATCAATGCATGACAATCAAAATATGACAAGCATCACAAGAATCAAAAGCATAGAGACAAGAGACAAAGAGTTTCCGTGGGGAAAACCCTAAGGTGAAAAACCCCACAACTTCCTCAGAGATAGAGAGAGCAATGGCTCAACCAAAATACAACCAAATAACACTGAGATAGTCTCCTAGCAGATGATCCTCCTCCTCCTCACTAGTGCGCCACTTTTCAGAGAGAGAGATAGTTGCTTTTCCAAGTGAGTAAAATAGAGATCTCCTATCTCTATTTATACTCACCTTTTTTCCCAGTGACCTACTGGGGCCGACTTGTCTACTTAGATACACCCACATTATATTATATATTAATTAGGGCCGACCCCATAAGGTGGTCTAATAACCCATCAGCAAGTACACACACTTGCGACACTTGTCAATCCACATGACGACACTTCCTTATAGAGGAATAACACATCTCTTATAAGGGTACAATAAATATATATATAATACACAGATGAAATACATTCCGAAGTTACATATACATCAACAGTGTGTTCCCTCAAAACCATGATGCTTTTAGTGAAAAATGGGTTGGAAAGAGTTGGTAGGTTGTCCTAAGGTGGGATCATCACTTATGAATGGCTCAAACATCTGATTCAGGGCATGTAGCAACTAATAGGGACTCTTCAGATGACAATGGGGACATTTGGAGATCAATCAAGGAAAATTGGATGCCAATAGGAATGGTTTGATGCCATTTGGGGATCCCACAAATTCCATTAGGGTCATTAGGGTTCCATTAGGTCACTGAAGTGCCAATTAGTGCTATAACATAAGATAAAATTATGCCTTGATTAAGTGTTAATGAATGGCTAGCTTCAACATTATAATAAATGTGATTTCGAAACTTTATTAGAGAATATTTTTTCTTTCACTTTGCTTAAGACGTTTAGAGTGCTCACAATTTGCCGAAGAGGCTCGCAACGCAAAAATGCTCGCACATAGTCTTCATATGTGCTACAAAGATATGAATTTTTAAAATAATTCTTAAACCAAGATCCTGTTCTCTATTTGGGGTGCCTAATCCTTAAGGAGGATACCCTAAACCCCTCACCCCCATTAAGAGACACCATAGCTTAGATAATTTTCCAAAAACACCCTTTTAGGACTATTATAAAAACTAATTACTATACTTTGTGTTCCACAAACACCCTCAACAACAATTATAAATGACGATTACTATATACTTGAGTAATGATTGATTTGTGAATAGAACTTAAAAGGAATACATTAAAATGCCTGTTTAGTTCGCTTGCCAAAAAAACACCCTCAAGGATTATTATAAAGGTTAATCACTGTACTTTGTGTTCCACAAACACCCTCAACAACTATTATAAAGGCTAATTACTATACCTGAGTAGAGACTAATTTGTGAATAGACCTTAAAAGGAATTCATTAAAAAGCTTGTTAAAAGGAATTTATTAAAATGCTTCTTACATACCCATGTTCCCCAACTAGTTAAATCAAATGTAAAAAATGGGAGATTTAGATCATGAGTTGCATAAACTTGGGATGTGTCTAAAGATACATCAAGGACAAAAACTAATGACCAAAGTGAAATAAAAAAAATAAAAATTGGTTTGCTTATTTAAGATTATTTTTCAATTTTGAAATGTTGAACTGTTTATATGTTCGTCAAAGCAATTAAACCAAGCTCAAGCTAACCTTTATATAAGCTATAAGTACATTATCCTTGAGGGAATATATAACTCTAGTAATAATTGTGGTCGCATGCCACATAAATGATTTGCTCATAGATTTAGTATTCACAGTATTTTTAACCAAGTTTAAAATTAATAATTTAATTAGTTTTTACAGTATATTTATAATTAATAATTTAATTAGTTTTTACCATATCCTCTGTCAAGGATATGGTGGTCCGTTGGTGGGGTTAGATGGATTTCATTCCATACACCCGAGTTCAATTCCGTTGAGATACATTCTAGCTTGGATTACCGGCTGACGGTTGCTCGACCTACCATCCACGATATGTGAGGAAATTTGTTGAGATTTCCCGTGCATTGTTAGCTTTCCTTAATTCCTTCGGAATAGCAGGAAGGTGATTTTTTCTGCTGAAAAAAAAAACAAAAAAACCCTAATAATTTATTAAACTAAAGGAAATAAGGAAATAAAGTATCTAGGTTAATTGATATGTGATTTAATGGTTAAACTAGGACATAGAACTTTGAAAATTAAATTATAATTAAAAATAAGATATGATCAAAGTCTTATGATAATAGTAAAAAACCTTAATAAACTTTTCATTTCGTACCAGAGTTATGCAGTGCATTATATACTCAAAAAATGGGTAATAGATAGGTTGGTATAAACACATTTTTTTAAGGAAAAGATGTGATATTAAGACAATAGAGTAGAAAATGTGTTTTGAGTAAAAATGAAATGACGATATTTATTATGCAAATTAATTTTGTAAAAAAAAATTCTGCAAACCAAATATTTAAAAGAATTTTTCAAAACATGTTTAAAAAATATTAAAAACACTATCAACACAAACACATATTAATTGAAGGCATACCAAAATAATTTGAAGAAATATGAATATGGGAAATGGCACATATAAAAATATTATGTTAAACAAATTAACTAAAATATTCAAAACAAATGCACCTTAAGCAAAACATTATGGTATGCACATTTAAAATATTCTACACGCTCCAGACATCCATTATGGTATGCACATTTAAAATAGTCTACATAGGTATACATTATGGCATGTGCATTTAATAGTTTGTCACACTATGGTAGACAAGATATCATGCAAATATTAAAATTACATAATGGCATGTAAATATTAAAATGAAATTTTGAATAAGGATGGACCTTTACCCAATTTTTATATCTTCAAGTAATTCAACTTGAAACTGCTTATTGCATTAAAGACCAAATAGATTTAACTCAAGAAATCATCTTGTCCTAAGGTTAACTAGTGTAAAATCCTTAATATGACTTCTAAGAAATGGAATTGAAGGCCCTGAAATTAATCACAGTTCAAAACAAGATGACATAACTTTCCTATTATTATAGGTCAGTTAGGTCTATAATATAATTTTGCAATAGATTATACCCTATCACATAACATACAATACCAAGTTGTAGGAATGATAAACACAAGTATATTGTAGGAATGATAAACGCATGTATAAGGTTAGAATTATCTATATTTTTTCAACTTCATCTAAATATAATCTATGAAATCTTATTCCAACAACAATGTAGATGATGTAATGTTTCCACAACTCTACAAAGTGTATGTGCAAAGGAAATTGGGAAAGATTCCTCATCATCTTGGGACCGTTCCACTTGAAGGTTATGCATAGCATAATAAGCTATAAAACTTGAAACAAATGTCAGGAAATAGAAAACTACCAATGCATAACTCATTCAAACAATCTCTTAAGAATATCCCTTATGGATAATCTCCTAAAAGTGTCCTCTATGGATAGCAGTTGCAGGAGTATACATTTCAATATTCTACAGATTTTCTAATGTGATTAAAGGTTAGAGACAAAAAAATATGTAAAAGGACTACAAAAGATGAGTGGAAACATTAACTATTAATGTTGCTCAAATAAAGAACACATTGTACATGAAGTGCACAGACATAAAAATAGACATTATAATTAGAACAAAGTACAAAATAGACATCCAACAAAGAATATAAGGTCATAAACAATAGGAATTAGCATAAATCATGGAAATCTAAATTCTAATTTACAATTAATCCTTGTGGAATCTTATCTAAATTCTAATTTACAATTAATCCCTAAAGAATCTTTTTCAGGGGTGCATTGAGGTTAAAAATTGAAAGGGAAAGAGGACAAATAAAGGATATTTTCCTCATAAATTCTAGTCATTGATCTTTCATTTTGGAAATTTAAAGAAAAAGTTAATGTCCACTTTTCTGAAGATGTTGAAGTATTTATGTTTTTCTAGGACAGTTTTTGCACCTATGTTATATGTAAATGTAATATGCACATGAAAAATATAATTTACATTCTCCATTCCAACTTGTTAAATGTGTAACAATTTATGAAGTGTTACTCAATCACATAATTTATTAGAATTATTTATCTTCACTTGCACTCTATTCTGTTGATGAACCTCACATTTAATTTTTATAAACAATGGATCTACCAGTAAACATTCCAATATCAGGCTAGATTTCGAATCACAATAATCCTGAAAATTATAAGGGTTCAAACAATTTGTGAAAAGAAAACAAAGCAAACAGTCTCCCCTCAAAGTTGTTCAAAAAGAGGGTATGGTGATCGTGCACCATACCACATAGACATAAAAAAACAACACAACACAACATAGACATTCAAAGGACTTGTAAATGCAAAAGAGATGAACTTCAGAAGCATTTCTCATCACCTTGGTAAGATTCCAGCTTTAAGGGTGCTCGGTCAGACCGCAACAAAATGTGTTAAAACAAACCACACTCAAATCACTTTTTTTCCTGGATTGCAGTGTATTCTACTAATAAATGTGGTATGAATAAATTAACAATGGCTTTGATAATTTAAACATTGCAATATTATTTTAAATCATTAATGGCATGAATCATGATGGAAATTAAAAGTCATAAATAAAATATAAATAATCTTAAATTATTTGTCAAAAAATAATATGCATCAAAATGTAAAATAATTATAGTAAAACAAAGAATATACATTCAATATGGAATGCAAAGACTGAGCTAACTAGAATCAACACAAAGAAGAAAATGGACAAAACACCATGTAATAGGGATTGAATGAATAGCTCATACAATTGATTACATTTCAGATATCTGCAAAATATCTAAGCACATGCATCCAAGAAATTAAAGGTTATAGACCAAAAAACATTGTAAAAAAACCAGAAATTGGCAAAAATTGTCTCCATTAATGATGTTCAAATAGAGAACAAGTTAATCATGAACCATACACATAAACATGCAATTAAAAAAAATACAAAACAGATCTTCAACAAGTAATACATAGCCACGAGAAGAAATCAAGAAGCTTTTCTCTTCTCATCATCTTGGTAGTACTCAACCTTTAAAGGTATTGCATAGCTATGAAAATAATTGAATCACAGGGCATAGAATACCATTGATACAAAACTTAATCTTTTAAGTTCATGAATTTGTCCCCTATGTTGTTGACGTGTAGGACATATGAAACATTTTAACAACAACTACGAGAATAAAACAATCCAATATTCTACTACTACTAAATTTCTAATCTCGTGTTACAAGGAATCATTTAAAAAACCAGAAAATCAAGGTAAGTTGTCTCCATTAGTGGTGTTCAAATGAACAAGCTAATCGTTAATCATACAGAGAATTTCTAATGTCGTGTTACAAGGAATCATTTAAAAAACCAGAAAATCAAGGTAAGTTGTCTCCATTAGTGATGTTCAAACGAACAAGCTAATCGTTAATCATACAGAGAATGCAGAGTAGATATTTAGTCAATCAACAAAATTGCTATTGGATTGTATTCTACGCATTAGTGAAACAACCTCCATTATCATTGTTAGTATAGCACATTGATCATGAACAATGGAAATTGACATCTAAAGAAGGAAGAACAAAGAAAACATTCACTAACTTATAGCTAAAAGAAAGCGTAGAAAAACAATCAACAAAAAAACTAGAAGAAAAAACAGAATAGAGATCCCATAATGAATGTTAACAATTTGTATTAATGCTTTTCATACACACTAGATACATAACTAGAATAAAACACAGAATAGGCGTTAAAAAATAGAGACTACTGACAAAAATAAAATGGAGTAGAAAATAGAATAAAAAAGGGTGTAAATGAAAACCAGAAGATAACAGGGTATACAGACAGAGATAACAGGGAGTAACAAATACACTTTTCCTATGTCTAACTAGCCTAACTTTTTCTTCAGATGAGTTACAAAGAAAGAAAGAGCATTCTTCACTGATAGAATAAACAATTGGCAGCAATATCCCCTTGCAAAGATGGCAACCTTCATTGAAACCATTAAGAATGCAAAGCATTTTGAGTTCGAACATACTACTGACAGTATAAAGCGAAGCTTCAAGGTTATCATGAGCATTGCACCCTAATATTTAGAGAGCAAATCAAGGAAAGTGCAAACTGACATATTTCCTATAATACAGAATCTTAGTCTTTCAGGGAACAAATTTTCCATTGCAATCCATAAAACAAAGAACGCTATAAATTTTTTTAATGCAATTGGGCTGTAGGCTATACTATTCTCCACTATCCTAAGCTCTACGAACAATAAAAATAAAATCAATTTCTTCTCTAAGATTTCTGCGTTGAGGGTTTGGTGAAAGGCTCGGGATTAACGCAGTAGACATTATAAAAGTCGACGTTTCGAACCCTAATCACGGTTCATCATCAGGACAATGTTCTATCACAAATAAACTTCAGTAACAAACAAATAGCATGCTATACTAGCAATCGCTTGTAAATTTCAGAGTAACAATGCTCTTAAGACCAAAAGACCAAACAATTGGTATCAACATTGTATTCTTCATAAGATCTATCCTACGCTTCTATTTCAAACATGCTGGGAGGACTTTTCTTTTCCTATTCTGGTGACAAATCTTTGCAAGATCTGAATGAAAAAGGGAATGTAAATCAGAATAAGAGAGAATGTAAAATCCTTCGAGAGGACTTGTAGGTAGCATTCTCTTTTATCAGATTTGTTCTGGGTTTGGGTCACGGTGTATGAGGACAACAGAGAACCAGAGGTATCTTGTGCTCCTGTGACTTGGGAGTCTGGCACTCTGCTTCTTCTTGTGCATTATCTACCAACGAATCCAAGCATTTTTATGCAAAACCAACGTTAATGGTTAACTTCAAAGTAAGTAGAGCGGCTGCTAGTGGTTCCAGGGAGTAACATGAAGAAGGGAAAATTCAAAAACAGGGAATACAAACAGAGATAACAGGGAGTAAAATGAAGAAGAAAATTCACCACATGACTTAAAAATAAGTAAATATAAGTCAAATGCATTCGTAATCACCATGCCCGTTTTGACTTCTAAGGGTTCTGCTTAGTGAAAAAAGTCTCAATACAATTCATGGGAAATAGAAATAACTGATGCAAAAATGAGCACACAATTTCTTAAATTTGCTGCATGCCGATTACAAGATCTCCATGAACAAATTAACTACATACATTCCAATTTCTGCTAAATTTCTTACGGTAAATTAAAAGGTATAGAAAAATAAATGTTAAAGGAAGCATAAAACCAATGGAAACCTGTCCATTGATGTTGTGGAAATTAAAGGTTACAGAGATCAAGAATTTGTAAAACGAAACCAAAAAATTCGTGAAACAACCTCCATTGAATAAACATACATTCCAAGATTCTGTTAAATTTATTAACGGTAAATTATAAGTTGAATAAACATACATTCCAAGATTCTGTTAAATTTCTTAACGGTAAATTATAAGTTAGAGAAAAATAAATGTTAAAAGGAAGCAGAAAACTAGTGGAAACCTTTCCATTGACGTTGTGGAAATAGAATACGAAACTCTTATCCAAAGGAATTAATAGAGAATGGGCATTGCACTTGATGACTTCAAATAATCAGATGAAGAAAGAAAACAGAGACATCCAAGGAATTAATAAAGAACAGAGACTTCAAACGCACTCGATGACTTCAAGCCATGAGATGAAGAAAGAAGTGAATGGAAAAAGCAGTGCATCACAGACATCCAAGCAGGCACAAGATCTCAATCAATAACAGAGAGAACTTATAAATACTCGCGATTGCCTTAGACGATTGTCTTAGAAGCATTGCATCGCGGAAATAAGATAATACCTGAAACTGTTGGATTGTATTATATTATATTGATGAGGAACGCATTTAATTTTCATCAAGAAATTATAGTAGCTTTGAAAGTAAGCATGGAAATATTTTTATATATTTTTGATCATATGCTCATAGAAATTAAAGGTTACAGAAACCAGAAAATTAGTGAAACAACCTCCATTATCACTGTTCAAACATAGTACGTTGATCATGAATAACATACATTCAACAACTTATAAAAGATTCAACAACTACTTATAGTTAGAAGAAAGCACAGAATAGGCAATCAATAGAAAAACTAGAAGAAAAAAGTAAAAATAAAATAGAAATCCCATAATCAATGGTAGCAATTTGTATAAATGTAATTCATACACATTAACATAGATACATAACTAGAAGAAAACACAGAATATGGGTTCAAAAACAGGGAATACGGCCAAAAATAACAGGGAGTAAAATGAAGAAAATTCTAAAATAGGGAATACAGACAGAGATAATAGGGAGGGAGTAAAATGAAGAAGAAAATTCACCACATGACTAAAAAATAAGTAAATATAAGTCAAAATTATTCAGAATCACCATGCCCGCATTTGATTAGAAGGGTTCTGGATAGAAAAAAAAGACTCAATACAAATCATGGGAAATAGAAATAACTGATGCAAAAATGAGCACACAATTCCCTAAATTTGCTGCATGTTGATTACATGATCTCCATGAACAAATTAACTACATACATTCCAATATTCTGCTAAATTTCTAACAGGTAAATTAAAAGCTACAGAAAAGTAGATGTTAACTAAAGATTTCCATCAACAAATTATAATAGCTCTGAATATTCCTAAATATTTATGATCATATGCATCCTGGAAATTAAAGGTTACAGAGATCAAGAATTTGTAAAACGAAACCAAAAAAATAGTGAAACAACCTCCATGGAGTAAACATACATTCCAATATTCTGCTATATTTCTTGCCGGTAAATTAAAAGTTACAGAAAAATAAATGTTAAATGAAGCAGAAAACCAGTGGAAACCTCTCCATTTAGAGTTGTGGAAAAATAATACAAAACAAATCAAGAACAGGGACTGCAGTTGATGAGTTCAAAGTCATCATATGAAAACAGAAGCAACTGAAAAAAGCAGTGCATCACAGACATCCAAGCAGGAACAAGGACTTATAATGCACTCCATGACTTCAAGCCATCCGATGAAGAAAGAAGTGAATGGAAACAACAGTGCATCACAAACATAAGATTATACCAGAGAGAACTTATAAATACTCACGATTTCCTTAGAAGCATTGCATCGCAGAAATAAGATAATACCAGAGAGAACTTATAAATACATTGAAGCAGGCACAAGCTCAATAAATACTCTTGATTGCCTTAGATGGTTGCCATGGCATTCCTTTTTGCTTTTGTTTTTCTTTAGAAAAGCATTGCTTTCTTTTCTTTACCGGAAGAGCATGCCCCAAAACAATTTCCGATGCATCCCTTTTGAATGTATTTAAATTTAGAATTTTTATTATTTAAGTTTCATTAACATGTGCTCGAAAGTGTGCATTTATGACTATTAAAAATTTAACCATATAGGGAGCATAAACATAGACCTTTTCAAAAAATACATTCAATCAAACAACACTTTACACTATAACAAGTAGGCATTTGTCTCTCTCTCTCTCTCTCTCTCTCTATATATATATATATATTTATTTCACTCGGAAATATACCCACACACACATATATATATATGTATATGTTATTTTTATTTTTTAATGCCTAAATTTATTTATATTTATTGGATTTGGACAAATATTAACATAATTATCGCTCATGGTCGCTTGAAGGACTCTTAAACAAGATGCAAGAGTACATGATCTATTAATAATCGACCTATAAGTATAAGAAAAATTCTACCAATTTACACTTGGACTGAGCTCAACCTAAAAACTCGACCATGGCATTATACAGTTCTTGTTAATTTTAATCTTGTTCAAGGAAAAACACCGCATATTATGGGTTGTTTAAAAAAAATAATAATAATATGAGCATCTTAAAACATACATAATGGTTTAGGAACACTTAAAAAAGAAGTAGATTTGCTAATGTATCTTTTTAGATTCATTATCAATGATAGTGATCATCAATGTAAAGGTGGCATGCCATCAATTTAATCGATAAGGATAAAGCTCGTTCATAGTATGTTTGAAGTTGTGTGGGTCTATTGGGCAATGCACCATACCATTCACCAATGCGATTAGGTAGGGAAGCCATGCAATATATACAACTCCTCCTGGTGGGATTCATGTATATCTTAAGACAATAACATCACAATTCAGGAACACTTCTATAACACCAAAACCTTCTACAATTTAGATGCATCAATTGCAACTATAGAAAACGTGGCAATGTAAAAGGTTTAATGAATATGTTTGCAACTTGCTCTTCAATAGGAAAATATTTTGAACTAAGAACAACATCCTAGACATGGAAAATTTTAGGGACTAATCTTAGCCCATGGGCTAAATTTATGAGTTTCAAATTTTTAATGGGCTAATTTTTTATTAAACATTCGTTAGGTATGATTAGCCCACATTTTATTTATTTATTTTTAATAAAGAGGAGGTTATCCCCATCAAATTTAGAAAGGGGATCCAAGATAAAACAATTTAGCCCCTCTAAAAATCGATTTAAACCTCTGTTCACCCACAAAAATCACGACGATCCTTATCTCGATTGTTGATTCCCTCCATCCAACGGGCATGGAGAAAATTCAAAGGTTGAATTTGCTCCATGCCCGTTGGATGGAGGGAATCAACAATCAAGATAAGCTCAGGTAGCAGTTCCCATTCACCCCCAATTTCTAGAAATGACAGTTGCTAGGGGCTCTTCTGCCCTCTATCGATCATGGAAATCAAAGTTAGAGTTACATTCATCTAGATTTTATGGGTCAATTCTCATTTTTCAAGTTGCTTTATGTCCACATGAGAAGGGTAGTTAATATTTACTACCAGGCCTTATAGTGACCCATTTGCATCTAGGAGAGTTTGGAATCCCATCGCGTCAAATCCAAAGTCTCCCCAAGAAAGATGGGGTTTGTGAAGCACATGATCGATGATGCCACAATAACGTTTTTGTGGGTGTTTGGGGCATCATGCATGGGGGCTGGGACATCATTCATAGTTGCATGTTTGGGCATGTACGAGGCCATGACACTAATTATAACAAGTGCCATTTTGTTTCTACTTGTGTTTGTGTTATTCTTTTTGGGATAGGCCATGGGTGAAGCAACTTGGAATCCCAGTGTCTTTGCCTGCTTCAACACTCTTAGTAAGTTCTTTTAACCAAGGTCTAAGTTATTGAAAGCGTTAGGACCTAGGTCAGGACCTAAGGGTTTTACCTTGGTCCTAGACATGGGAGTTATGTACAAAACCTTGTAACTATGATATATTTTATATTATGGTTGGAATATCAAAAATATGCCTTAACTTTACCATAGCATATTCATTATTGAATTCATGTTTAAAAATGATATGTTAAGGTTTGATCCAAATCTTAGTTTAGATAATCAGACAATTGAATTGACAGCAGACTTTGGTTTAAAGGCTTGGCCATGCAAATTGATTGAAGTTAAATTTGAAGTTTTTTTTCCAGCGAAAAAAACTACTATTGATATTCATGATGAATCAAATAGTACAATGAAGATTCCTGATTCATAACAATGAATCATAAACTGATCCAGCTAGAAATGTCTGAAAGTCAATCCAAAACATGAACACCTAAAGATGCCAACAAAACTCAGAAAGTGAGCATAGAGCTCAATACATATAACATACACCTGGCAGGACAGCAAAAGAAAACAAAAGCCATAAACAAGCCGAGAACCGATCAGTCAAGAAAGTAAATGGAGCCACAGTCCAGCATGTTGTCTTCACACCATTCCTCCCAGATCAACTGTCCTTCAAAACCAGCAAGTGCATGCTTAGAAAGCTTGTCAGCCAGAGAATTGTGCTCACGAAATATATGTTCAAACCTTATATTCTGCTGCTTTGAGATTTCAAAAAGAGTCCTCGATGCCCAATGTCTCAAATTCAGTACATTAAGCTTGAAATCTCTCGCCGCCCATTTGATGGTGACCCTTGAATCACCATAAACCTTAATGTTCACCAAGCCAAAGATATTTGCAACCTTGAGAACACACCAGAGTGCCATTAATTCATCCTTCATGTTTGAACCAGGGCCACAGTTAAGCTTGACAGTAAAATAGTGAGAATCATTTAGATAAATAACACCCCCAACTGTACAAATACCAGATTACGATGCCCCATCAAAGAAAAGAACAGGCTAGTCCACTTTGAGATTGAAAATGCTAACTCTGTCAGTCATCAGCTTTGGTTTATCAACTTTACATAAAGAGAACATTTTCATTGCAATCAAGCTGCATTGAGATATATCTAGTGATGAATTCTGAAAAATAGCATTGTTTCTAGTAAACCATATGGCCCATGGAATACACACTGCTAGAAAAAAGTGTTGCTTACAATGTCTGAACCAGTTTAAAAAGCACTTGTCAAAACTACCAATTTCCTAGCACTGCGCAAAGTTTAAGTTATGTGCCGCCACGTCCCAGATCTTTCGAGAAAAGGAGCATTGAACAAAGAGATGTTGTTTAGATTCAGCAGCAGATTTACAAAGATAGCAGAAGCTGGGCCCAATCCAACCCCGATTACACAAGTTATCCCATGTCTTCAATTTATTTTGCAGCAGCAACCAAATAAAGCATTTCAGCTTCAATGGCATATCCCATTGCCAAATCCTCTTGTACCACCAATCCTGAGGGAAAATAAACTTTTCCTGGAGAATTCTAGAATATGCAGTATGAGCAGTAACATTTCTAGTTGCAGGATTGCCACCCCACACAAGTTTATCAGCATCGTTGTTCAAATAGACACCAGCAGAATTTAACTTCATGATGTAATCATCCCAGACTCGAGCTAAGTAGCCAGAAAGCCCAATGTCATGAGCAGAAAACCAATACTTATTTGTCACAATCCCTGTGCTGCGATGACAAATTTTATTTAGAGTGGATAGCCCTATAATTTGCAGGTACTGGGGGATGATGTCAGGAAGGGAATAATCATGATCAAAACCGAGAATCGGGTCAATTCCAACCCGGATCTGGCTACCAGAACCAACCTGCCATATAATATCATTCTTAATCCAATGAAAAATTTTCATGAACCCCCTCCACATGGGAGAGAAATTCCAGCTTGACAATTTTGGATTCCTAATCCAACAGAAAACATCCGACTTAATGTATTTGCTATGAATGATCCTAGACCAGAGAGTATTTCCAAAAATACCCCTCCAAGCACTTTTTAATCTAAGGGAAATATTAAAAGACTCCAAGCCTTTGATGCCCCAACCTCCAAATCGATATGGCCTAGCAAGTGAATCAGCAGCAACCATGGGAATCTTTTCACAACTGGCTGACCTAGACCAAAGAAAATTGAAAAAATACCTTTTAATGGTCTTAATGATAAAAGCTGGCACTTCAAGTAAGGAGAACCAGTAAACCGGTATACTGGAGAGAACAGACTTTACTAAAATAAGCTTACCACCGATAGACAAGAGCCTGTAGGACCACTGCGCTATCCGAGCCTCAACTTTTCTCAAAAGCCACATCCAATCTTTAATTTGATAATTGTTTGGCTTGAGGATATAGCCAAGATATTTGAAACCTTGATCAATGTGACAGCTATTATATGGCAGGATCATGTGGATACCTCTGAGTTGATCATCATTTAGAGCATAATGATAAAAATTTGACTTGGCTGAACTGACTAACATACCAGAAGCTCTGCAGAAAGTCTGAATAATGTGCTTATAATTAGTCCACTCTTCCAAAGAGTCAGCACCCGCCACAAGAACATCATCAGCAAATAATATGTGGGAGATCACACAGTCCTTTGTAATCTTTAAACCTTTGATCTGACCACTCAAGATAGCATTGTTAACCAGTCTGCTGAAGCCATCCATAATCAAAATAAACAGGAGAGGAGATAAAGGACAACCCTGTCTAATCCCCCCTGGAGCAGCTGAAGAATTCAGAAGGACTACCATTGACAAGTACTAAGATATTCATGGAGGTAATACAAGCCATTATCCACTTAATAATCAAAGAGGGAACCCCAATTCTGATAAGGATCATTCTGAGAAATGACCAGTTAACCCTGTCATATGCTTTCTCCAAGTCCATCTTGAGCAGAAGCGCTTTCTTCTTGTGGATCTTGATGCTATGCATTAGCTCTTGTGAAATTCCAATCGCATCGTGTATCTGCCTACCCGCTAAAAATCCAAATTGCTCAGCGGAGATGTGTTCGGAAAACACAGACTTCAATCTGTCGGTTATAATTTTAGCAATAAGTTTATAAAGAAGATTACAAAGTGCAATTGGATGGAATTCCCCATAAGTTAAAGGCTTATCTTTCTTTGGGATAAGAGTGACAAATGTGGAATTTAAGCCACCTGGGATACTCCCATTGAGTCTAGAGAAATTTACCAATTCAAGCAATTCACCACCCATCAAATCAAAGAAGTGTAAATATAGCTCCACTGGCCACCCATCGAGCCTGGGGATTTTATCTTTTGAAAATATTTTCAAAGTCTGTTCTATTTCTTCCAACGTGACCTCTACCTGGAGGCAATCAGCTTCCTGTTCATTGAAGAACCGAGGAAAAAGTGAAGCCACATTAATCTGATCAGATAGACAACAATCACCAGAGTCACAATAAATATTACCAAGAAAAGAGACAGCTTCAGATTTAAGACTATCAAGACCCGAAAGCTGGTTTCCATTAGCATCCAAAATTTCCCAGATAAATTTTGAGCTTCGCCGAGTAGATGCAAAAGAGTGAAAGAACTTGGTGTTTTTGTCGCCATGAGAGACCCAAATGGCACGACTCTTAAGTCGCCATTCTTTTTCTTCTTGTAACAATAACTCTTCTTTTTCTGTTCGAGTGGTTTCATAACTTCAAATGAGGCAAAGGGGAGGGAATTATTAACATTTGCCGCAATATCTACCTGTAATTTCTTTTCTAACAGAAATAGTTCAAGCTTGTCTGCTTTCTTCTTATCCCTGATCCATTTAGTTGCACTTTCTTTTAAACCCTTCATTTTGTGACAGAAGTTCAGCATCGGATTTGAATCATATACACCACAATTCAACCAAAAAGATCTAACCATGGAACAAAAGGAGTCATCACTGAGCCAAGATGCATTGAATTTGAAGGGAGAGCAATGAGAGTGTTCAAACTCCTCTAGTTGTAGGACGGTGGGCCAATGATCAGAAAATTTGGATTCATGAACCCAGGACCGGTGCTTCTGGAAGATGTCCAACAAAGCCGATTTGACAAGAAATCTATCAATGTGCTTGTGAACACCATCACCACCAAAACGACCATTAGACCAGGTGGGGACCAGCTTGTGTGGAAGCACATCCACAAGATCAGAATCCAAAAGAAACTGAGAGAAAATTTTTGCAATTCATCCATTCTGGCAGAGGATCCCCAGATCTCTGCAGCATGACAAGTGAAGTTTAAGTCTCCCGCAATAATCAAATCGTTTAAATTCAAAATACCAGATCTCTGCGGAGACAACCAAAAGTTCTGTCGTTCCTTGTAAGGGGCATAGCAATTAAGTATGGAAAGAGAATGTTGTGATCCTCGGAAAAGCCCCTTCAAAAGAATGCCCCACGAAGTAGAGAAAACTTTAAACTCAAATACAGTAGGATCCCAGGCAATAGCAAGCCCCCCTGACAAACCACAAGAACTAATAGCCGACACCTCCCAATTAGGAAGAATTTTGCAGAGTTTATGAATAGCTAACTTATCATCGCACATGGTCTCCTTAAGTAATAAGATAGCAGGCCCAGTAGAGTTGAGCAGATTAGATAAGGCCTGTGCCCGAGACGCCTTACCTAACCCTCGAACATTCAAAGAAAGCAATGAAATCAAGGAACTCTCTCACTGGGGGAAAAAGCTCTAAGCCCCAGGGATTCATCCTTCTCTTTCTTACCCGCCTCATCTAATCTCTTCGATAAAAGGGTGTATGAATCATTACTGAGAAAGTCTACATTTTTCTTCTTTCTGTTCCGTCTAATGGTAACATTTTGAAAATTCAGGGATTGAATAGGAAAAGCTGAGGACCCACTACCTGGATTTCTGGTGTATGAAGGTAAAGGGGGGAAATCTTCACCATTTGCTGAAAAATGGTTGTCTCTATCAGAGAGAATACCTAATTCCAAAGACTTTGAGCCATCAGCTGGACAAACCCTATCCCGAAAACCATCCAAATTCTCCTCAATAATAAGTCCCGGGTTCAGAGGAGAATCTGATAAACAAATAACAGAAGCTTCTGGACCAGACCCTAAATTATCAGAAGGATGGGAAGCATTCCCCAAATTATTTGAAGAAGGGAGCCGGTCAGAGCTAGGGATATTCAAATCAATGTTATCATGTCGAGATAGCAAAGTTCCAGATTCATTAGAAATAGACATCGAGTCATCAAAGAGCTTACGTCCTACTTTCAGACCAGAAGAAATATTCTCTAGGTTATTAACAGGAAGCCCCATGACAATGTCATGATGTAATTTAACTTCCCCCTTAGAGATACGATTTGAGAGCAATTGTTCTGAAGATTCGATAAAAGCAAGTTCTGCCTTAGACAAATCTGTATAATTTAGAGGGGTTTCATTTAAAGACTTACCCGAAATCTCGCAAGAAGAATTTTGAAGGCCATCCCTTGGAGAAGAGTGTTCCGAGGCAGAAAAAGCTTGAGAATGCCTACGCCTGGAAGGGAAAGAAGCCCTAACATGACCTAATTTACGACACTGAAAACATCTGAACGGAATCTTGAAGAAATCTAGGGTTTGGTTCCAAACCCTAGAACCCCATGCAATCACAATTTCAGCAGGTAATCCACCTTTCAAATCAATCTCTACCATAACTTTCGCATATCAGCAATCAATTCCAAAGAGATTTTGTTTATCAAAGCGAATGAACCTCCCAACTGAATTTGCAAGCCCCATAATAACCTCCTCCGTCCACAATTCAATAGGAAGACTCGGAATAATCATCCAAAGATGATGAAGAGTTTGTACTTCTTTAAGGGGATCAAAGTTCAAATGCCAGCGCTTGATAAACAAGGAACCCCGTTTAAACTCCCAAAACCGAGATAATATCATATCCAGATGAGCCACCTCCGAGAAGGTGAAGAGTATCCACCGGTTTGACAATAAGTTGATGCGAGGAGCCAAACCCGTGATTGGAACCCAAAATTTACTAACCCACTCAGAGATTTCAAGTTTGGAGCCCGAAGTAAATTCAAGCCTATCGACCAATGCTTTCTCCGCAAGGGTTCGAATCCTATCCAGATTATAAGTGGCATCAATGTCAAACCTGAAAACCTCTTTCTTCGCTTTGTAGGTTTTCAGTAGCCTTCTCTGTTTTGCCTTCGACCCACGCAGGCTACCAAAGTGAGAACCATCCCCAGCAAAACAATCCATCCTAATGCCCAGCCCAGAAGAGGATTCCAACAGAATAGGGTTTTGTTTAAGACAAGGGGCCATCATAATAGTCCACAAGCCCGAGATGAGTAAGTGGACCACAGCTGTCGGTAACCAGCAACAGGAAAAAGACAGCTGCCAATAAGAACGAAAATAGTAGAATCCCCAAAAATAGCTGTAGGACCCCCCAAAAAAGAGGAAAAAGCTAAAGGAGTAGACCAAAAAACACAAGGGTCCGACAACAAAGATATAAACCTGATTCTAAGCAGAAAAAACCGAAAAATCTAGCAGAAATGAAGAATAGTAACCTCCGGCTGAAATGTTACTTCCCACTTTTTTTAGCCTTGGCTGGTACTAGGCTGATTCATCGAATCAGCTTGACTCCAAGTCGCCGAAGGCCACACATTCTTCAGATCAACCATCAAAATCAGTGTTTCCTGCAGAATCGCCAGAAACCCTAGCAAAACCCCTCCTGGTCGCCATCACCCTCCAACTTCAGTACATGTATAGTTATTGTTAAAGTGAACCCAAGTTAAATTTAAGTCCATTGGTTGTAGCCTGGGTGGTTGGGAGGAATGTTTGTTACCCTCCCCACCTAGGTTCAATTCTTGTAAGTGACATATTGCTCTTGTTGAGCCCATATTGTAATGATTGTAATTCGTGTCACCTTGATTCTCTAGAATAGCAGGTGGTGACCATTTCCCCAGGTGGACTAGCCCTCTAACAAACGGCGAACCACCTTCAAAAAAAAATAAAAGTTAAATTTAAAGTTATAACCAAGGGTTTAAGGTTATGCCAACTCGCTAGGTTTTTTGGTTTCCCATGTGACTGTATTAGCTCCTTGATAGTCCTCGATCGTCATGCATGCTCCGCAACTCTCCAATTGGACTCTGAGCTCGATCTCCATCGTTGGATGGGATCTTCTCGAGCTTGGATAATATTGGAAGTGTGAACCATAACTCCATTCATACCCCATGCTTGGATACTATCGAGGTTTGTTTGTTGGAGTAGTTCACTGTGGGTTTTCCAGTCTACCCTGCCGAGAGTATCTCCTTGGTTTGGTCACTGTGTTTCTCCCTGGTGTGGACATCGGGCTTGCCTCCTTGACAACGAAGTCAATACGGCTCATTTGAGCTCTGTACAAATGCACCTAGTGGAAGGTTTTTAGAGAAGTATAAGTGTGTGGAAGACTAAATAGTAAGGTTCTGTGTATGAAAGGCCTTTAAGCCATTTCTTGTTTGCTACAGGTGGTGAAAGTAGAGAAGGTAAAATCAAGCTTTGTCTTGTCTAAGTTTCAATACTGATTGTTTAAAAACGTCAGATGCCTTCAAACCTCATTTGGTAAAAGAGGGATACCATACTCCTGTCACATTTCTGGGTCATGGAGGCTCGGGTTCAAGCCTTCGTCCAACCTCTCAGTAAGTATACGAACATCATCCTGTAGGTTCTTTATGCATTTAAATTTTTAGGGTTTAGTTAAAAACCAAAAGGTTAGTTAACTTGAGTAATTCTTCGAAATTACTTTCAATGTGATAATTTAGAATCTAAATAGGTTCCTTTAATGTGTTTGGGTATCAATCACCGGTGTTCGGCGTGAACCTACCTACGAAAATGTGTAAACTGGAAATCTTGCTTCATTCAAGAGGTATGTAAGACATTCTTTACCCGGTTGGCATGATACTTTGTATCTGCATTTATGGGAATGGGGCTCTGAAAAGAAGTCTCCTTGGCCTCTAAGTTAAGTTTGAGATGCGCCTTCGGCATTAGTATAAATTTTTATGATTCTATAATCAAGTATGAAATTTTGTTCGAAGCTTGTTTTTCTATCTCGTTTAGAGACTCAAATTTAACTTTTAAATCCGAGAGATTCAGATTCTTGATGTAATTTGCTACTGTGTAATTTGTATTAAAAATAAAGTACATATTTTGACATTGCTACTGTATAAATTATATGGGATGTTTGCTTACCCTCTCGAATCTATTTATAACTTGGAACATTTACAGTTTGATATTTTATATCCAGGGTTTGAATACCTTACTCTGTGTAACCTTCAATTTGCAAGTGTTTACTCTGGTCGTTTTGGCATAAATTTATAATTTTCTTGTTTTTAGTATTCTATGTAGCCTCTTGGTTCTCATGTAAATCCTATGCATTATATATATTATATGTATATACTCGTTTAGTATTTGACCATGTTTTGAATGATGTTAGGTTTATATTTAAACCTTTGAAATTGATGCACATTCTAAACATACTTGATAGTTAATAGCTCTGTATTGGCAATATTAGTTTGTGATAAATTTTACTTCCTAACTCGGTATTAGCAAGTTATAATCATTTTAGTAGTTTGAATAAAATATTTATCTACCCTAAAGTTTGGTTCTGTATAAACCTATCTATATATATATGTATACTAATGATATTCCTTTTTATAAATATAAACCCTAACATTTATATAAAATATAATTCTTTATCAATAAATTAAAACTAGTTTACTGCGTAGATAAAAACATTTATAAACAAGTTCTGATAAGAAATAATTAAATATATAGTAAACAACAATGGAATAGATAGTCTATTCTAACTTAGAATTTAACTTAGAATTTAAAAGATAAAAAGAAATGGAACCTGAATACTAATGATGAAAATCAGAATTGAAGGTTGTTGTTCCTCCCAACCAAACTTCTAGAACAGCCAAGCTACTTGCTCTGAAACCCCGAGCATGCTTGCTTAACCACAAGGACAAAGACTGGTCACATTGCTCTCTTTGCATAAGCTAGATCATATTCCCCCTCCATCGCAAGCCTCCTTCTCATTCGATGGATCCAATACTTATAGTATTTTTCCTAGGACTTGGTCATTTATGATCCACCTGCTCCATTACCACTCCTCAATTAGTCTCGACCTTATTTTAGGGAGGATGCCTCCTGCATCATTTGAGATTTTATTAAGCAGTCTTGCCACTTTGGGATTTTCTCTTGACACTTGTCATTCCTCCTTGTGGGTCAGCAAACACTCTGTAACAACTACTTCAGTTTTGATTCTCTCAGTTTTAATTATTTATTAATTAATAATTATTTTACATTTATTTTGACCTCACTTGGTCAAAATGTCAAAATAAAATAATAACATAATGTTCTTAAAACAATAAACATTCGTGTTCTTTGGTGTATTATAGTTGATATATCCTCCCTTAACCATGTCCAATGCCCCAAGTCTCCATAACTTGGATGCATAGTGCCATGGATACACTATGAAGCCGTGTGTGATGCTTTGTGTCATTATTAATGGCTTTGGATGCCTAAATAGATTCTTTGTGGCCAAAGGCTTGGTTCTATTCTATAGAATGCCATTCCCAAGGCTTCAAGACACATATGTATTTCCCAAAACCACCTAATGGAACCAAAATACCCTTAAGAGATCATGTGTGGTTGGTGGAGTCAACCTTATTAGCCATGGATGTCTAGAATCTTCCTTTAGGTCCCTATGTTTAGGTGTCTTCCAGTGATCGTGTTGAAGTCCCTAAGGCCACAAGACCTAGATACATGATTCCATAGATACCCCTGAAAATTCATGTGTGGTGCTTCGAGGCATTTTTCATGTCTCTAAATACCTCAATTATTTCTTTAGGTCCAAAGGCATGGTTTTCCTCCCTAGGACTTCATTTCCAACACCCTGATACATGTACCTATTGCTCAAAACCAACCAATGGCACTGACATCCTAAATCATAGGCCAATGATACCCTCAAAAGGCCATTTGTGGTTGGTGGAGACAACCTTCTTATCCCTAGATGGCTAGAAAGTTCCTTTAGGTCTCAAGTTGCATGCCTCCTCCCATGACCATGTCCAAGCCCCCAAGTCCCCAAGACATGGATACCCTTACGAAGTCACGCATGCCGCATTAAGGAATTGTTCATGGTTTTGGATGCCACAATGGTTTCTTTATGGCCAAAGGCATGTTATTTCCTCTAGAATTTCATCCCTACGGTATTGAGAAACATACATATTTCTCAAACCCAGCTAATGAAATCGTCATCCTTAATCGTAGGCCAATTATACCCTCAGGATCCATGTGTGGTTGGTGGAGGAAACCTTCTTAGCCTTCTTAGGAAGTCATGCATGGTAATTTGAAGAAGTATTCATGGCTTTGGATGCCTCAATGATTTCTTTCTAGCTAAAGGCATGGTCTTCTTCCTTAGAACATCACTCCCAAGGCGCTGATATATTTACATATTACTCAAAATCACCTAATGACACCAGCATCCTCAACAATAGGCTAACGATACTCTCGACAAGCCATGTGTGGTTGGTAGAGGAAACCTTCTTATCCATGGATGGCTAAGATTCCTTTAGGGATTATGATTTAGGTCTCCTCCATTGACCACATGTCTAGGGCCATAGACCTAGATACATACTGCCTCAATGGATATAGATGTCTTCATGGTTTCTTTAGGGATAAATTCATGGTCTTATTCCTTGTAATATAATTACCAAGGCCTTGGGACACCTAAACAGGGCTCTTACTTTCCTCCTACGACTCTTGTCAAGGCCTTGAAATGTATCCCACTATGCAAAATCTCTTGATTGTGGCCATATCCGAATTTTATGCCAAATATCGACTTTAAAGGGTGTATGTTATGGTTCATGGCCTTGGTCATTTCCCATTACCTCAATAATATTATGTTAGGGTATACTTCTTTCAATTTCTTCCCCGACCATTTTCTAAGACCCATCCCTAGTGCAAAAAAACATATATTTCCACCCACATCTCACTTTAAGATTACTGATATCCTATATAGTGCATGACTCTCCTATGTAATATTTTGAGTCATTTCTCTAAGGTCGAGATGCCTAAAACCTTCCTTTAGCACCTAATTCACATGATTCCTCCCATGACTATGTCTAAAGTTCTCATACCAAGTGTCACTTATATGAACACTCAAATGCCAAGGATAGTGTTGCGAGTTCATGGGTGTGTTTTAAACATTCCCTTTGAGTCTAAGGCCCGAGTTTCCTCCTATGATATTATACAAAAACCTAAGATCCATATATACTAGCAAAATATTATAGAAGTTTCGAGCTATTTTATTTGGCCTTGGATGCACATGAATATTTTATTTTGGAATAAGGCCTAGGCTTCCTCCCTCAAAGATGTTAAGGGACTAAATTCCCATATATAGTGTATAAAACCTCTTAGTTACATTAATACCCCAAATATTAGGCCATGAATACCCTTAGGAGTTCTTATGTTTTGGTTTGAAGTATACTAGTTAATATTCTTTACGTAGAGGTTTCCTCTAAGTGATAATGCTTGAGTTTCCTCCCTTAATAATGTATATTCCCTGAATACTTATACTCAGTTTTATTTCCTCCAATCCCCCCCATTATCCCTATTATAAGACCATAGATCTTCTCAAAAATTCATTTTTGTTTGCTCAATAAATCGTTATCATCCCTACATGCCTAGAATATTCATTTAGGTGAAGGACTAGGTTTCTTTTCTTGACTAGCTCAAGGGCCAGTAGACTTGTCACTAGTGATCAAAACCTTATAGTGGCATCAATGTCCAGACATAAACGTTATCAATACTCTTACAAATACAAGTGTTTGATCATATTTCTTGGTCCTAGATTCCTAAAAGCTTCTTTTAGGGCCCAAGTTAGAGATTTTCTCCCTTGAACATGTCCAAGGGTTTGAGACACACGCCTTGTGCTCAATGTGTAATAATGATGCTAATATCAATCAAGAAATTTAAAAACATCAATAAAAATATACCATATCAAATAATCAAATTTCAATTAAAATCACTTTTATTAATATTTATAATAGTAATAAATTAAAAATAGTTGGATTTAATTATTTGTCAATATTAAGAATCATAGGCATTTATTTCCTTAAATAATATTTAAAATGAATAACTAAATTGCATTATTTACATAATATTTATTTGTGAATTTGTTGTGATTCTGGTGCAAAACCTCATTAATGAATCTTGTGAGTTTATTCACTGAAACATTATCAAAACAACTAATTGAATTTATTGTGATTGCGGTGTAAAACCTCACAAATTGATCATGAGCATTTATTTGAATGGAAAAAATTGAATTAAGTTATTTATAAAATAATTATTTGTGAATTTGTTGTGTTTATGGTGAAAATATGGCCACTCGAAATGTGTTTATGGTGTTGTTGTGTTTATGCTAAAAATCATCATGCCACTGATAAAATTGAAGAAACAAAGCAAAGAACTGAAGACACAATAGGTAAACATCATTTTGATGGAAATTATTATGTTTATCAAAATGGAAGGCATTTGCTTGTTAATATAAGTGAGAAAGAAACTAATAAAATTATATTGTCTAATGAACAAAGAATGGATAGTGTCACGTGTAGTGAAGCTGTCAAAAACCCCAACATTGACATATCATTTCTGACAAAGTAAGTGAGATTAATTTTGAGACAATTGTCAAGTGACAAGAAAAATAAGTAGGAGATAGACATATAGGTTTCGGATTGTCAAGAAATCCTAATAAACAATTCAAAATTTATTGACATTTGTTCTCATGAGAATATATTGTATGGTGCAAACATGGCAGCTGAATTGCAGAAAAATATTGAATGTAAAAGTAGTGGAAGCAATAAGTGATATTCATAAATGTCACACTTAACACATGGACATAAGTGATACTCATAACAATCATACTTAACCCCCAAAAATAATTGATATTTCACCTAATACCATAGACACACTAACTTATTAAGAAATTGATTGACTCTAACCACTATGACCTTGGACACATAATGACAAAGACTCCATAGAAGTGGTCTTAAACCACTATCTTTTGTCAAAAAATATGGAGACGGTCACATAGCGTCATTGAAAACTCATTAGAATGATCAATGGTGACAAAAAAAATTCTACAGACACCAAAAGTAACCAAAAAGAGAATTGGTGATGGCCAATAAAAGATCGTCACTAGAAGTGTCACCAAAGAGAGAACTAGCAACGAGACTTTAACAAACCTCACCAAAAGTGTCACTGAAAAGGGATTTGGTGATGAAACTTAAAGGACCATCTCAAAAGGCACTTATAGTGATGATGTTTTAAGGACTGTCGTCATATGCGACATTGGTGACGACCCTTATAGGTCTTTCATAGGCATGACCCTCACCAATGACCTTTTTTCTTGTAGTGTTGTTAGTATGTTTTCTGCTTTGCTTATAGGTCTAAGACATATGTGTCGCATGCTTTATAAGAATTTTTTAGCCAGTGTTTTTAATTCCCTTATCATGCATTTTTACAGGATTTCTTGATTTCAAGTGGAAGCAAATAAGTTATGCAATGGGCAAGTTTAATCCTTAAAAGATCCATTTAGAGAAGATTCCTTATTATGAATAAGTATTCACCTTACTTTAATTTTGAATTGGTATTCATTAAAACCAATAAATAAGGGATACAATTCCTCAATAAGGGTGGAAATAAGGATCTTCTAAGGCTTCAGTAAGGCTGGGAGTGGCTACATTAAGGGAATGAAGGACTGTATTACCTTGAGTGGACCTTGAAATCATGCACAAAATGCCAAGGAAAGGAGCTCGATCTCAGCCCTGGAAGAGCTGAATAAAAGACCCAACCATACATCAAAATGAACCAAAATCTAGTTCAAATGCATATGTGAGAATGACATCGAATCTACACCATTCAATTTGAAAGACAGTTTGTGATTTCTCCACAAAAAACATTCTAGAAATGGATTTTAATTCAAGTGTTAACATAGTGTATTGCAAGATAGATTGCACACGTTTTTCATGTATTTTAATTGCCAAATATATTTGTAAATGAAACCATCATGCTACCTTGTATTAACAAAGTATATATTTGGCACTATTTCCACTTGTGCTAGCAATTGAGGCAATTATGAGACTCCATTAGTTTTATTAATGAATATAAGCTTGTAATTTCTTATGCTTTGGACTCTTACAATCTACAATATAGCTTTAACATAGGCATTGGCACACCATTCACTACTAACACTTGTTTATAGGTATATCATAAACAAGAGGTGGGGAATAAGACATCATCATAACCAAAAATAATTGTCCACCAACCATGTCATTACCCCTGCTTATATATTGAAAATGCTCACATGTATTTTATTTTTGCAGGTGACCTGCAAATTTTATAATAAACACCACAACTATGTGTTTCCATCAAAATAAATATGTCATAATATCATCATAAGCACACATCCATTACAACACTGTTACCATATAAGAAGCATGGATAAGCTGAAATAAGTATTGAGCACAATATCATAATGGAAAAACTGTCATAATCAATCATCCTCATCACTCGATTGCACACTAGGAGGTGGGCCCATTAGTATCCTACTAGGAGATGACTGAGGATGAAATTCAAAACCCTACTGAGGTCAAACTAGAACAAACAATTAAATAATAAAACTAAAACAAACAAATAATGGTTATTAAACATTTTACCCTCATACCCCCTGGGGTGAGGAAGCAGGAAACGACAGAAAAATGAACATGGTAACAAATTAAGGTGACAAGCTAACAAGTTAAGATGACAATCTAGTTAAGGTGACAAACCATCATCATAATCATCTGCATGACCATCAGGATCAAAATCCTCACTATGATTGGAAGGTTTATATTTATGGGAATTATTTCGGTAGTGTTGTTTCCTATGATATTTCTTAACATCAATGGAATTTATATTCTTTCTTCCCAATTAAAAATATTAATCAAGGCGTAATGCATAATGATGAACCACTTGATTTTGGTGATTATACTTCAAATTTCAAAGCATGATAAGCCTTTCAAATTTACATATGGCATACAAGTATCTTATGGACAATGCTAAACCTTATGCATTCAATAAAAATCTTATGCATTCAGTAAGAGAGGACAAAATGAACCTTATCCATAAAATGTTTTGTTTTTCTTGAAAGTACAAATTCAAACATGGACTCACCATCATACACAAGCATAAAATATAAATAAACAACTAAAACCTCCTATTCATTATCGTTAAATGATACACAATCATCTTCTCCATGAAGGCACCCTCATGTCCTATCATATTCTTCATCCTCTGGCATAGGAATAATGAGTGCATCATCAAAATCCTTTGCAACAGTGGATGGTTTTGCCACTTCTAATTGTGGATGACTATTGGTCGAGCTGAAATGATTCCATGGGTCTCCCATAGTTCTCTTAGCCACAATCAATTCTTTTCCAATATTGGTATGACATTCATAGTTCAAAGGAAAGTAGGTGCTACGGAGGCTTATACACATTTTATTTGTGCATCGGACATATCTAGGAATTATCAATGTGCTCGTGCATGAGATGTTCGGCTATAATATTTTTTTATACTTCTATTTTTTTCAACTTATTTATTTTATGTCGGCTAATATTTGGGACAGACGAACACATCCCCCCTCCCCACTTGGTCTGTAGAAATGTGCCTCTTGGTGCAACCAGTATAGACCCATATAAATATGGTTCTATGAAGAACCGAGAGGTATTTGATCCCTCCCGGTGCTTCATAGAACCATAGTTATATGGGGTCTATACTGGTTATTAACATTTGCATTGGAATTTGAAGCAACTTATGGATCACATGCAGATAATGTGAGGAAGAGAAGGAACCAAAACAACTCAATGCTATTAGTATTTACCTATATTGTATAAACTACAATGTTGTAAGTTAGGCATTCAATCCACAACTTGTTTTCCCTATCAAATATTTGTTAGTGATCCTGCAAATGTTTAGCTATCATCATGGCAAAATTTTGAAATTTCATTGTCTAGTTGCAAGCATCAGTCATGCGACTACTTTACATGATAGAGGATTAACAATAAACTAAGGGTATTTTTTTTACTATGACAAGCTATTTATTGAGCTAAGTGGAATGACACAATCACTAAATCATAACTCTGCTACAGTCCTAACAGTTTGTTATGTGACTATGACAAGCCATTTGTTGAACTAAGTGGAATGACAAAATCACTAAATCATAACTCTACTATTCTATGTTTTGGGAAAAGAGCACTATAAGAGCTCAGGGGAACTTTGTTCCATTCCATCTCTTGAGTGGTAATGCTTTCTATCCAAAAAAATCATCATTCTGACCAAACAGTCCACAACAATGAGCAAACTAGGAATTTTTGGGCCTTCAAATATCAAGAGATATCTGCAAAATTTTGGATGTTGGAATATGAGGGGGGTCATAATACGTACTAAGCAAAGTGGAGTCTTTCACTCCTAGTCCTATTTCTGTGAAAGTATAAACGGTCTAGTTCCTTTATATAATAGGAAAGGTATTTTTTGGATTAAGTTGAAGGATCTCTTGATTATATATATGCAACTTCAATTAGAACTATGATCCCAAGGGACCATTGATGGTGTATGTTTTGAAAATAATTGCATGCCCATACAAAGGATGTTTCTTTTCCTTTGGTCATGTTTTTGCTGCGAGAGTGGAAAGATGTATGAATGTAAGGATCATGGGAAAAAATATTGGTAATGAGATGCAATTCAAGATCAAGATAGATGAACCCATTCCATTTCCAAGGAAATTTGTTGAAAAATACAAAACCAAACTTCAGTTGAATGTAGAGATAAGGAAGATTTCCATAAATATTGAAGTACCTATTGCTTGAAAATTCAAAATCCATGTTGTCCCCGCAATCTAGTATGATACTCTAGTTATGAACATCAATGTCGAAGATTCTACAGGTATGGAATTGAAAGAGCCAACCACTCAAAAATAAAAATATACGAAAAATCCAGGATGTTCAAAAGTTCAATGGATTTGAATCTACAATTTTGGGAAGAAATGGTAAAAACAGTAACAAACAAACATAGTTGGGTGATGAGTGTTCTTTTTAGGAGCTGAGAGGGAAACACTATGAATTACACATGCTAAATGAGAGGCAAATTTGAGGGACAACAAGCCCTAAAAAAGGTTGGAGAAGGAAGCAAAATTTAAGTTGATGGAGAAATTCCTAGAGTATAATAAAGCAGACATTGAAGGGAAGAAAAATCATGCTATGCATGCTAGCACTCTAACCCAAACTACAATGGATGGAGAGGAGGAAATTGATGATTTAGTCAAGGAACACACAGATAAAAAACAAAGTAAGAAAGTGACTTTCATGAATTCTTCTCTTGATGTAGTGGTTTATCCTCCATCTTCTAAGGACTTGACAAGGAAAACGGGACCATCCAAACCAATGACTTGCATCACTACTACTGATCCCAATTCTTTTTCTTCGAATAAGCGAAGGAATCAATCTAGTATGGATAAAAATCAATTAGCTATATATGTTCCCAACTTTACATATCTAAATAAGGAAAATATAAAACCTTTCCTAGAAAAATCTAGTTTTGGTTTTACTTCAGTTTATCAAAAGCCTAGATCTCTTTCTTATGCACACTAGAAAAATAAGAAAAAAATTTGCAATCAATCTACTTCCCTTATACGACTTAATTGCTCTCTATCTGCAAACAATATGAATGAGAATAAATGACGCAACAAAGATATGATGAAAAGCTATGCCATTATGAGTGAATTGAAGTGTTTGTTCGGCCCCATGTATGAAATTGTTATACTGAGCCCATCGAATGCTTCCAAATCCAACAAAAATAGTAGCTCTGTCAAAAGTAGAACTTTTATCACAACAAGTAAATAAAAATGAGCAAGCAATGGACTTGACACTACCGAGACGAACTTTTCTCCTCTGAAGAACATGGAGGATAAAAATATAGACAAACAAGGTAGTAGTTTCCAATCATCAAATGTTATATAGATGGAAACTAATAATATGGGTGAGCAAAATAGGATAAACATATGATATGTTCAATTTCATTCACATACAATCCCATATGACCATGTAGAAAAAAGAGAATTTATGACACGAGATTCATCTCCATTGAAAATGCCATTGTTTTCCAAAGACAAAAATACAGAGAAAAAATGGTTTTTTACTAGGGGCCCTGAGTTCGAGATTAACATGTTGAAGCAAAATTTTCCCATAAAATCAAGAAATAAAAAACAATTACAAAATGCCATTGCTTTCCAAAGACAAAAATACAGAGAGAAAAAATGGCTTTTACCGGGGGCCCTGATTTTCAATATTAACATGCAAAAGCTAAATTTTCACAAAAAATCAAGAAACTAACCTGCTATTCTGTAAGGGAAGAATGAGATTTTAACTCTAAAGCTGTAGAATTCATCACTCACCTCTTCAAGAGCCTCCAAGTTCTGTCCACTACAGTTCTATCCATGGAAGCACTGGAAAATATATACCCAAATTCCAAACCCTAAGCAATTTTTAATGGGCATCATAATTTCCTCAACTGGCATCAATGGTGACCAAATAAATGCCCCAAAAATGCTTCTAAGACCTAATTAACAATGATTTCCCTCTCAAAACCAACCAAACCCTACTCGAGTCCCACCAAACCCAATTAACAACCAATGATTTGCCTCTCAAAACCAACCAAACCATCCTCGCTTCCTGCCAAAGGAAATTTTTTGGTGCCAATAGGATCGACTAGTTATCCAAGTTGTTCGAGGAAAAAATCCCCTCCATGAATGGGAAGGTCTCAAGTAGAGTTTGGCCATGAATTGTTTTTAGGTCAGTGGAGTTCGAAGGGATAATGTGGTGTTTTTGGTCATAGTGACAAATCCTCATTATCAATTTACATGTGTGTCATGTACTAACTACAAATGTCATATACTTTTACATTATTTGTATTACTTTACATACCTTTTCAATGTCACAGTTTCATGCACCAAGAACCACTATATGGCCCCTATACCTATATGGGTAGGGCCTCTATATACAAGTTGGGATGGGATTTGGTCCCTCTATGGACCATACCAACCTAATCCATGTCAAATGGCTCAATTTAGGGAGGAGGAATGGGATAGGGAACGACCCAAGCTATAATATACGAGGTCTACTTCAAGGGAGATTGTCACACATGCAATCCTTGAATCCATGAGACATGGTGAATCCACTTGCTCATCCATGCAACACTAGCCATGTTAATCATAAGCCATGACCTCCAACCCTTATTATAATGACCTCCAACTATATTGTTAATCATAAACCATGACCTCCAACTATATTATTAATATCAACATAAGGGTGTATAACTATATTGTTCATAAACTTATATGACCTCCAACTATGTTGATAAACCATGACCTCAAATTTGTTAAATTGGATCTTCAACAATGGTATAAACTTGAAATTAATTTCATTATCATTAAGTTAATCCAATTTACAATAATTAATTAATAATGTTAATATATCCATCACATAAGTCATGTTAGCATTGTTAAAATATCCATGGCATAAGTCTTGGACCTAAGGAGATTAATATACTACAAAGTTATATTCAACATTAAATATCCTATTAATTTTTCTTGTAATTGCTATTTAGTAACTATCCTTAGACTAAACTAGTCATTTAAGTTAGTATTTTTAGTTGTGTCACTTACTATCTAGTCGTTTTTTTATCCTGCGACTAAATTAGCCATTTCAGTTGGTCATTTTTAGTAGTGTCATTGAAAATTGCTCAAATTTGGTAGTATTTAGCTTTAAAAAACTGTTTGGTAGTATTTAGCTTTAAAAAAACTGTCATGCATAACTTTTTTGGTCGCGTAGTCATAAATTTGCCAAATTGTACTAGTGGAAACCTTTTCCTAAAGGTATGGCCTTGCATGCTACCAAACCTATTGAGTTGGTACATTGTGATCTAATGTCATTTTCAACTCATTCATTTTCCAAGGATATGTATGCATTTACTTTTATTGATAACTTGGCTTTTGGGAATATGCGCATATAATGAGGTGGATTGTGTCAATCAAGCATTCAAATATTTTTGTAGAGAACTTGAATTCAACACTAACACTTTGTTCCCTACACCCCTCAACAAAAGGGTATTGTTGAATGAAAAAATCGAACATTAAAATAGATAAACGACTACATGATTTAGTCCAATAACATGACACCTTCATCTTTGGGTTGAAGCAATGAATTGTGCAAATATATATTTTTTAATTCTATATGAGTAATCTATAGGTAAACTCCACATATTCACAACTTTGTTCATAATACTTAGTTGGATCCTAATCCACCATATATGACCTCATTTCACACAATAGTATAAATTTTTATTAGCTCAAGCCATGCATTATTTAATCGTAGATGCTTTTAGTGATTAACTCAAGTTTTGCATGGAAGATAAGTATGTTAATTTTTTTAATATTATCATATGGTCAAGTTAATGCACAATATGGAGGACATCTTATGTATAAACGATGTTGAGGTTGTAAAATTTTTAAATTTAAATACATTCAAACGGATGCTTCGAAAACTGTTTTTGTGATCCATGCTTTTCCGGTAAAGAAAATAAAAGCTTAAAAATAAATGCTTTTCCGGTACATTCAAACGGGATGCGTCGAAAACTGTTTCTGTGACACATGCTTTTCCAGTAAAGAAAATAAAAGCTAAAAAAGAAATGCTTTTCCGGTGAAAAAAATAAAAGCTAAAAAAGCAATGCGTTTCCGGTAAAGAAAATAAAAATAGAAAGAAAGCAATGCTTTTCCGGTAAAGAAAATTAGGCAACGGAAACCAGGCAATCGAGAGTATTTAGTAGTCCTTGTGCATGCTGGGATGCATTTATATTGATTGAGAGCTTGTGCCTGCTTGGATGTCTGTGATGCACTGTTGTTTCCATTCGCTTCTTTCTTCATCGGATGGCTTGACGTCATGGAGTACATTATATGTCCTCCTGCCTGCTTGGATGTCTGTGATGCAATGCTTTTCTCGGTTGCTTCTGTGAAAGCACTGTCATTTCCATTCGCTTCTTTCTTCATCGGATGGCTTGAAGTCATGGAGTACATTATAAGTCCTTGTGCTGCTTGGATGTCAGTGATGCAATGTTTTTCTCGGTTGCTTCTCTTTTCATATGATGCAATGTTTTTCTCGGTAGCTTCTTTTTTCATATGATGACTTTGAACTCATCAACTGCAGTCCCTATTCTTTATTAGTTTTTATTCTTTTTCCACAACTCTCAATGGAGAGGTTTCCACTGGTTTTATGCTTCTTTTAATATTTTTTTTGTAACTTTTAATTTACCGACAAGAAATTTAGTAAATTATTGGAATGTATGTTTACTCAACGGAAGTTGTTTCACTAATTTTCTGGTTTCGTTTTACAAATTCTTGATCTCTGTAACCTTTAATTTCCAAAGATGCATATGATCATAAATATTTAGGAATATTCAGAGCTCTTATAATTTGTTGATGGAAATTCGAATATCCTGCTTTAGTTGACATTTACTGCTTTAGTTGACATTTATTTTTCTGTAGCTTTTAATTTACCTGTTAGAAATTTAGTAGAATATTGGTTGACATTTATTTTTCTGTAGCTTTTAATTTACCTGTTAGAAATTTAACAGAATTTTGAATGTACGTAGTTAATTTGTTCGTGGAGATCATGTAATCAGCCTGCAGCAAATTTAGGAAATTGTGTGTTCATTTTTGCATCAGTTATTTCTATTTCCCATTATTTGTATTGTCTTTTTTCGCTATCCAGAACCCTTCGAATCAAATGCGGGCATGGTGATTCTGAATACTTTTGACTTATATTTACTTATTTTTTAGTCATGTGGTGAATTTTCTCTTCTTATCCAGAACCCTTCGAATCAAATGTGGGCATGGTGATTCCTAATGCTTTTGACTTATATTTACTTATTTTTTTAGTCATGTGGTGAATTTTCTTCTTCATTTTACTCCCTCGCTGTTATCTCTGTCTGTATTCCCTGTTTTGGAATTTTCTTCATTTTACTCCCTGTTATCTCTGGTTGTATTCCCTGTATTTTAACCCATATTCTGTGTTTTCTTCTAGTTATTTATCTATAAGAATTTTTCCCAGCAGCATAGTTCCTCCCAGCAGTTTAAATAGTCCGTTCCAGCAGCAAGCATAGGTTCAATAGGTCTTCCAGGAGCAAACAATTAAAATAGTTCGTCCCAGGGGCAAGCATTTAAAATAGTCCGTCCCAGGAGCATTGTTCAAATGGGTCCTCCCAGAGGCATAGTCCCAATATTATTTAACCCCATTGGGGAAGGTTATAAACCAAGAGCAATAGGCGGAAACGAGCAAAATAATAAAGGGCCATTGGTTGAGATCACAGTGAAGGTGCCGGATGGTTCTTTAACAAAGACTGAGGCCCTTCGGACGGAAAATTTATTAGGAAGGGCGAATGCTGGAGCCCATATTATCTTTATTTATTCCCCTTAAAGCCTTTCTAGCACCGGAACATAGATGCGTGGAATTGGTGACATAAAAAAAGATGGTGGGTGACTGATAACCCTCAGATTCTATCCATGTTCTTGTCTTTTTATACAAATTGCTACCATTGATTATGGGATTTTTATTCTATTTTTACTTTTTTCGTCTAGTTTTTCTGTTGATTGTCTATTCTGTGCTTTCTTCCAACTATAAGTTGTTGAATGTTTTCTTTGCTGTTTTTATAAGTTGTTGAATGTCCACTTTTCATGATCAACGTACTATGTTTGAACAATGATAATGAAAGTTGTTTCACTAATTTTCTGGTGTCTGTAACCTTTAATTTCTAGGAGCATATGATCAGAAATATATAGGAATATTTCAATGCTTACTTTTAGAGCTATTCTAATTTCTTAATGAAAATTAAATGCATTCCTCATCAATAGAATACAATCCAACAGTTTTATGAAAATTTGTTGATTAAGTAAATTGCATGTCTTCCTTTTAACATTTGTATTTCTTGTGATTTGTTTTACCCATTTGTTGTTTACTACTAAAAAAACTCTTGGAGATGGAATCTTGAGGAGGAATGCTGACAAAGTTATTTATTTCCTTTTTATTAAGAGTGGAAAAAACTCTTAGAGGTGGAATCTCGAGGAGAAATGTTGGCAAAGTTATTTATTTCCTTTTTTATTAAGAGTGGTTTGCCTTTATTAGTTTATTTTTCATGCTAATTCTTGTTATATCTGCATGTGCATTCCTTTTGGTTGAATATCTACTCTGCATTCTCTTCTAATTATTCCCATGTCTCTGTATTATTAACGATCAGCTTGTTTGTTTAAACAACATTAATGAAGACAACTTACCCTGATTTGCTGGTTTTTTTAATTATCCCTTGTAACACGGGATTAGAAATTAGTAGAATATTGAATTGTTTTACTCTCATAGATGTTGTTAAATTGTTTCATATGTCATGCTCATCAAAAGAATAGGGGACATATTCATGAACTTGAAAGATTCAGTTTTGTATTCGTGATCTTCTATGCCCTGTGATTCAATCTTTTCATACTTTAGGGTCACATTGTAGAGCGTGTTTTAAGTGTTGGAATTGGAGCAGTTGAATGATGAAGTGTTCAGGGCTGCTTAAACTTTGCTATTTAAACCCCCTTCCTTCTAACAAACTTGACCCTTATTTTTCTAGGTCCTGGATCCAACGGCTCCTCTGAGCCTAAACCTAAGTTTTATAATGACAGTGTTAAAACAGCTTAGCATATCATTAATTAAATCCTTTACGATATAGTAACTAACACTCTTGCCATAGCTTCCTTGAAGCTTAATCTAGTCCAGTGTAAAAGCAAGGAGGAATTATATAATTTGGGCAGCAATATATCCTTAAGGTGGATTACTTCCAAGATGATGAGAAAGGCTTCCCGAATTCTTTCCGTCTGTGTATTACTTTTCGTTGAATATCTATTTTGTATTTTCTTATAATCACATGTTTATATTTGTGTGTATGGTTCATGATTAACTGAACACCGTTACGCCATTAATCGAGACAGTTTCTGCAAATTTTCTAGTTTTTTTTTTCAACATATTTTCTCTGTAACCTTTACTTTCATGGCTGTATGTCCTTACATATTTTGTAGAAATTTTTTTCTCTGTAACCTATACTTTCCAGATTGCATGTGCTTACATATTTTGCAGAAATTTTAAATGTAATCAATTGCAATGCTCATCAGATTTTTTTGGAAATTTGAGTGATGGTATGAGCTCTTCGTTTCATCCTATTACAAGGTGTTTAGTCCATTTTCTTCTTCGTGCTAATTCTAGTTAGCTCTTTCTTTGCATTCCATGTTGAATGTATATTTTTTATTTTATTCTAATTATTTCATATTTTGATGCATAACTCTTCTCTATTATGATTTTTTTGGCAATTAATGAAATATCTATATCTTATTTATAACCTTTAATTTCAATCATCATGATACATGCAATTAGTGAAGCAAGTTATTGCAATGTTTAAATTGTAAAAACCGCTGTTAAGTTATTCATGGAAATCAAAAGCCATGTTTATTAGTAGAATAGACTGCAATCCAGAAAAGTTTTGCAATTGAGTTTCTCATCGATTATTTTCTAAATCTTGTGTGATTTGTTTTAACACCTTTTGTTGATACCCGAGCACCCTTGGAGCTAGAATATTACTAAGGTGATGAGAAATGCTTTTGAAGTTCATCTCTTTTGCATTTACAAGTCATCTGTTATATTTTCTTGTTAATTTGTATGTTTCTGTGTGCATTCCTTATTGTTGAATGTCTATGTTGTGTTGTGTTTTTTAGATGTCTATGTGGTATGGTGCATAATCACCATGTTTTGTTTGAACAACTTTGACGGGAGACTATTTGCTTTGTTTTTTAAGTTTCTTTTCACAAACTCTTTGAAACCCTATCATTTTCAGGATTAATGTGATTCAAAATCTAGCTTGATATTGGAATGTTTACTGGAAGATCCATTATTTATTTGTTTATAGAAGTTAAATAAAGTGGGATCCAATCAGTCCTTTGGATTTTGATGGTGCAGAGCAAGGATGGAATTCCCCCTGCTCTGCTCTTCTAGTGGATCCCAAATTTGTCCCAATTTGTCTAGGAATGTGCCTAGTTGTCCTATTTTTGCATTGTCGGGTAGTCTGCCCACTGCAAGGCAGGCAGGTGAATGTGGTGGGGGAAAGGACTGAAGGCATTCGAGCAACACCAGAGTCCTTCACCCCAAGATTGGATTCTGCAGTTGGCAACAAAAGATGAAACCGGTAACATTGCAGAGAGGCCCGAAATCGGATTCTGCAATTTGCAGCAAAAAGATAAAACCGGCAGCTCTGGTGAATGGATCGTTGTGAGGTCTTCCAGAAGTAGAATTTCTCCAAATTTAAATGGCCCTTTCTCATGCCTCATCAATAGGTCATCCGCCAAGGGGATTTCATATTCTATTCAACCCAAAGATAAGGACTGCAATGGGCTTCCATATTCTATCCAACCTCAAGATAAGGACTGCAACTCAATCCAGAGCTCGATGATTACGCCAGAGATTTGACCTTGGACTTACCTCTCTGCAGTAGTGTTGTTGGACAGGTCTTGTCAGCCCTCACGTTGATCAAGCTAAGCAATTGAACAATGATTCTTCTAGTGGCACTAACTGTTTGCAACATGCAAAATTCTGTTCATCTATACTCACAGGCAACTGTTCATCTACACTCAAATGGCAGAGAATTTCTGCCCCTTCTATTTTACCAATAGTAACCATTATTTACTCACACCGAAAACTAAGAGTTTTCTATTACCAGTGACTCATCAACAGAATAGAGTGCTAGTAAAAATAAATAATTATAAGAAATTCTGTGATTGAGTTTTGTATGGATCTTTTTCTATTTCCCCTGATTTTCCTTTATGTTGTTGTTGCTATGCAAACCCTTAGAGGTGAAACATTTCCAAGAGGAAAATAAATATTGTAAACTGGATTTTCATTTTGTTTATTTTCTCTAAATATTTGGTTTTCATTTTACAAATTCTTTGTAACTTTCTAGTTTCCCAGATGCATGTGATTCAAAATTAAGCAAAATATTTGAATGCTTAAACTTACTCCCAAATCTCTCGTTTATTTGTTTATGGAATGCTTAGACTTATTTTCAAATTTTTTGTTTATTTGTTTATGAAATGCTTATTCTTATTTTCAAATTTGTTGTTTATTTTTGTATGGAGTTAAATGCGATCTTCACCAATAGAAGGAAATGCTAATTTGTTGAAATAATTTCAATAACATGCTGGATTTTTATTATCTCTATTTAGTATGGTTCATTATCACTTGTGCTCTCAGTTTCAGGTTTTTTAACAACATTAATGGAGTCTACTTCCTCTAAATTTTAGAATCTGCTACACAGCAAAAGTTGGAAGTTGGAATGTAGAATGTAAATTATAATTTTTATGTGCATATTGCATTTACATATACTCTGGGTGCAAAAACTGTCCTAGAAAAGCATAAATACTTCGACATCTTCAGAAAAATGGACACTAACTTTTTATTTAAAAGTTCAAAATGAAAGGTGAAGGACTAGGATTAATGAGGAAAATAATCCTTAACCAGTCTTTTTCTTTTAACCTCAATGCACATGTGTAAAGATTAGAATTCAAATTTCCAATGCACATGGATATTAATTGTAAATTAGAATTCAGATTTCCAATATTTCTGCTAATTCTTATCATTTATGACCCTGTATTCTTTGTTGGATGTCTATTTTCTATTTTGTTCTAATGATAATGTCTATCTTTATGTGCATGCTTATGTACAATGTGTTCTCTATTTGAACACCATTAATGGTTATGTTTCCACTAATATTTTGGATTCCTTTTACATGTTCTTTTGGATGTAACCTTTAATTTCAAGGATGCACTTAATCAGAAAATCTGTAGAATATTGATTTGTATATTCTTCAAATGCTATGCTATCCATAAGGACACTTTTAGGATATTAACCATAAAGGATACTCTTAGGATATTGTGTGATTGAGTTCTGTATTAATTGTTTTCTATTTCCTCAAATGGAAATAGAAAATTGCATCCTCTGCATTGTTGCAATACTAGTTTTAAAATAAGATTTCATAGATTATATTTAGATGAAATTGAAAGAACATAGATGATTATATCATTCCTTATACCTCTATTTATCTTTGCAAAGTTCCTTCCTTATACCTTTGTTTATATTTCCTACAACTTTGCATTGTATGTTATCTGACAGGGTATAATGTATTGCAAAATTACATTCCTAATTAACCTGCAATAATTGCGAAGTTATTGTCCTAATTCTGCGTACAAATTAGTATGTCATCTTGTTTTGATTTTTAGTATTCCTTCCCTTTCATGGAAGGTCTGTTGGAGCTTTGTAAGTATGAATCTGAGTTTGAGTTATAGGAAGGTAAAATCCCGTGCGGAAATTAATTTCGCCAATGGTCATTCGTAGAATTCATCTGGAGGATCCCAACGTGGGAGAGGGATTAATTGGGGAAGGTACGGTATTAGGAACTGATGGTATAGATCTATTAGCAATGTTAATGAAACAAGACTCTCTTGGCTGATGTGACTTAGATTGATGGCTTATGCTTAGAAAGGACACTTGTCAAAATGAAAAGGAGGAGATTGAACTTGAAGTGATACGTGGAGGGATTTTCAATACAAAGGACGGAAATCATAATGATGATATTAAAGAGTTGGATCTATGAGTTGAAAAGGATGATAGTCATGATAAGGGAAAAGGACTTTGAGTTCTCAGAAGGATACTGCCTTGGAAATATTAGAGGGACGTTCGAGTGGGTTTGAAGGAAAAAAGATAAAGAATCGGAGAGTAACATGTTGTCAATTCAGCAAGAAAAAAATGAAGTGTATAAAATTGAGAAGAGAACCAATATCTCTGGCATTAGGGATTTATGTCAAAATGAATGAAGTTGTGGAAGATGGGGAAATGGTTTTGGTGGGTCGAGTTCTCAGATTTAGAGCAGGCGAAAAAAGTTTGAAAGATTGGGTGTACAAAGAGTGGAGAATTTTCTTGGGTTATAATAATGTATCATTGATTCTCCCAATGGGTTGGCTGGCAATCATATTCCAATCTAGATCAGACGCATCCAGAATCCTAAAGAAAGAAGGAAGATGGAATTCTTGCTCAATCTTTCTAAAGCGCTCTAATCCATTATTTGATGCAAGAAAGGAAAGGTTGGATACCATGGCAATTTGGATTAAGATGCCCAATCCGCCATTGGAATTATGGTCTCTGGATTTTTTCCATGTCGTGGGTAATGTTTTGGGCTCTTATGTGGAGGTAGATTGGTCACATTTGGAATGGGGGGTGTGTTGTGTGGCTCATATTTTGGTAAATCTGGAGCTTCGGGAGGGATTAACGGAAAATCTCGAGATAACAATGGGAAATAAAATTCATGGTCAAGCTCTAGAATATATAGGCGTACCATTCAAGTGTAATAGGTTCCATAAGTATGGTCATATAGTAGCGGAGCCTACACTTCCTTCTCTAACAGAAAAATGTGGAAGAAAAAAGGAGAAGTACAAGAGAAGGGAAAGAATAACAAAGTTTGAAAGAGGCCATTGGAGCTTGAAAAATATGCTGAATCACCTTCAAAGGATATAGAAGTTCATCAGTTGGGAAATACTAGTAATGTTGACATCAAGAATCTTCCAATAAGGTTATTCAATCTAGAAGAGGAGGTTAAGACAGACTCGGGTATGACTCTAAAAGACCTACTCCAATTACAATTAGAGATGTCTGTCGGCAAGAATGTATCATCTGATATTTTTCTTTAGAATCTTCCTTTAATGAAAAGGATTCGTATGGGAAGTGCAAGATAAATGGTAAGAATCTAAGCACTCTTTTGAGATATTTTTTAAGAAAATGGTTGGAAATTCTTAATCGAAAAGGTACTCCATCAAACGAATTTCTCTTTGGCATTAAGTTTCAAGATTCTCAGGAGGAGAGTCAACCCTTTGGTTCTCCTAATAAGAAGGATGTATTTCTTAGCAAAGAGACATTGGAAGAGGAAGGGTAGTATTTCCTTCGATCTCGAAAGGAAGGATTTGAGGGGTTTTTTGGTGAATTCCTGGGCGATCTGGGTAAGAATGTGGAAAAATCTAAAATAGGTAAAGGAAGGAAATATTTTCTCCAATTGGCTCAAGAAAAGGCTATGTGGGATGTACCTTTAGGAAAACAAAGAATGATCAGTGGGGCGCTTAGAGTAGTAGAATCCCTAGGAAGGGGTTCCTTATGATTTGTGTTTCCTTGAATTGCAGGGGGCTTGTTAGTGCCTCAAAAAATCTTGCGCTTAGGAGATTGGTTAGTAACTTGAAGCTGGGTGTGATATTTTTGTAGGAAACAATGAGTGAGGGTGAGAAACTTGTGAAGGAGTTGGATGTTTTGCTCAATGGATGGGAATTTGTGTTTGTAGATGCTAAAGGAAAATCTAGAGGTCTAACTTTGGGTTGTCATAGTCAAAGTATGTAACTAATAAATTATTGGGCCTTTGAATCAGGACTAGAGTGACCTTACATTCTCTTAAACTAAGGAAGGAACTCCTATTTCTGAATATATACGGGTTGAATAGTGATCGGATTTCTTTTTGGGAATCTATGATGGCTAAGACCAATTTTAAGGAGAGTAATCTTATTTTGGGAGGACATTTAAATTTTTCTGTGGGTATCTCGGAGACTTAGGGCCAGAATGGGCATCCAAATATTTTATCAAATTTCTTCTTGAGAATGATAGAATGCAATGGGATGAGGGATATAGAACCAATAAAATTAAAACCGACTTGGTCTAACAAAAGAGGAGGAAATGACTTGGATCGATTTCTTGTATAAGAGGGACTTTTAGAACTTCCAATTCATATTCAATAGTGGATTGGGAGGGGAGGGGATTCAAATCACTATCCAGTGGTGATCAAATTAGCGGGAGACTCGAAAAAAACTTCTTGTCTCTTCAAACTTAATCCACCATGGTTAGAAGATGGGGACTATGTTCATTTGTTGAAAAATGCTTGGAAGTTGTTTGACATAAATTTGAGGGAGTCGAAAATATACAAATCTCAAATAATTTAAAGATTGCAACAAAATCAGTCACTTCTTGGGCTCAAAATAAGAAATTGAGAGAGGGAAGATCTTTATTAGGCACCATTGAGTCAAGATTGGTGATTCTATATGAGGCAGAGTGATTGGGGTTCCTTGAGGAGGACATAGGGAATGAAGTGAAAGACCTGGAACAAAAAAGAAGGAAAATTCTAGAAAACAAAGAAGTTGAATGGAGAATCAAAAGTAGGGTGTTGTGGCTTGCTAGGGGGGATGCGAATACGAAATATTTCATAATTTTTCCAATCACCAGAAATATGTTAATACAATTTTTAAGTTAAAAATGAGGATAATGAGGTGGTTACCAAGTTTGAAGATTTGGAAAAAGTGGAGGTTGATCATTTTCATAAACTCTTCAAAGAGGATGAAAAGTTTTATGTGGCAGAGGCAGTGAAATTAGCCCAATTATATCTTATTCTTGTGAATGATGAGGATACCATGGAACTAATGAAAGAAGTATCTAAGGAAGAACTAGAGAAGACTCTTATGTCAGTCAAAATATATGCTATTAATTCGACATTAAGTTGTCAATCGGGGCTCGTAAGCTTAGAGGTGCGAGCACTGTATGTGTAGGACTGAAGCCTAAACAAGCCTAGTCTAACCTAACCTATAGCCAACAACACACCTAAATGTAATAAACAAAACAAGAAAATCAGGATAGATCACTGACCTAGGGAAGAAACTCGTAATGGAGTGACCATATCTCATGAGTTAGGTCATTAATCTATCCGTGGGTGGTTGACTAGGTTATCAAAATCAAGATACAAGAATCTAAAATTAAGTACAAGATTGGAAAGAATCCATAGACTAACTTCACCAAAATACTAAAAGATCTTCAAACTTTATAAGTCAACCCAACTCCAACTGGAAATAAAGTAGGCTTTGGCAATCTACAGGAAATCTGTTAAAATAAATTATTCAAGTACCAAGTTTCTTAAAATTGATCTCATACAATGGTAATGAAAACAAATACACTGACTCCAGAGCTTCCACAAACTTCCAATGCTAATGATAAACATCCTTGCTTTGAAGATGTATGCAATTTGAATTTTAAGTGCTGTTGGCTTTACTCTGTTGAACTGAGGCTTATCATAATTTCATAATTTCTCAGTTTGTATTTAAACCCTTGTTCAAAATACAGTGATCTAATGTTTTGCAAATACTTTTATTAACATGTTCTAAGATTCAATCCACTCTTTCACTGAGCAGTACAACTTGTTATATTCTTATTCCCTTGCTTAATGACTTAACAAAGATTTGCTTAACAATGTCACTGTATTAATTAAATCCACCATTCATGAATGTTCACAGCTAAATGATACAATTCATTCTCTTGCAAAACAGTTACCAACTGCTATCAACTTAATTCTTCAAACCCGAACTCAATAAACCAAATGAAAACTGGAACTGATCTATAGCATACACCCAGATTGCCAATCTACTTCTTTAGCACAAGATTATTGTGATGGGTTTTACTAAATACTTTAAACCCTAACCAAGATCTACTCCTATGCAAGAAATTAAACTTAATGCACAGCGGAACTTAGAAATTAAGTTTAATGCACAGCGGAACTTACTTTCCATCTTCGGAGGTCGCGGACAGCTTCTGGTCTTGACTTGAGTTGTTGGCTCTCGAATCCTTCCAAGAACTTGCAATCCTTTTCTCTGGAGAGTATCCTGTCTTCAATGGAGCAGACAATTTTTCTGGATGATTGCAAGCCTTGGAGACTCAGCCCTTTTATAGCAGTGCCAAAGAAAAAGATTCTAATCCTGGGGCTGCTGAAATTTAGCTAATACTTTGGAAACAAGTCCAAAAGAAATCTGGAGTTTCCGATTTTACAAAAAACTTCAAATCGGGAAACTTCAGAAAAAACTGAAATAAATCAGAATAAATTCTGATTTCCTTATTTAGCTCAATTTACTGCTATTATTTTAATCAACTATAATCGGTCCATTAACAATTATAATTGATTAACATTATTCTATATGTATTTGTATCCAAATCCTTATTTAAATACGTATAATGCCATGTCTTAATTAATCACATTGTTTGGCATGTTTTAATCATTACATAGATGTAATCTTTCGACAGTATTTGATATCATAATCATAATGCACGTATGTCCAACTTAATTTATTGTAATTTAGACGTCTCTAAATCCAACATATTGGCTAAATCAACTTCTGCAATCCATTTTAGTTTAAATCCATAGAACATTTCCAATCCATCAAATACTTTTTAACGAAATGAACATTGTTAGTTATTCTAATGATTTCTATAACATATACCAGGAACCCAAATCTACTTAATCCAAAATAGTCCTCTCTTCAAAATATAAACATCCCAACCAAACCAATGTTTTCTATTTTACTCCTTTTCTGATCTTCCAATCATCAAATTAAATGCATCTTCAAATAAAAACTGAACCAATGAAATCTAATCTCTAAATTTATGAAAATTCAATCAGTAAACTCTAAAATCAAATTAAATTTAACACACTGACAATGCAAAGTGAAAGTACCAATTCAAGAGTGGAGGTCCCTTCCAATCCCAAATGTGTATGACATGAAAACACCAGTTGAAATATATAGAACTGAAATCCAAATATTTTTATTAGCAGTCCAATTCAAGTTCCATAAGCATCATCTCTCTAAACAACAACAGTCTATCAAATACTTAGCCCTCCATTACATACACACTTGATTTATACATACAGGCCTCTTGAGGAGAAGATAGAACTGAATCCAAACAATCTTGAATAAATTGCTTGAAATCTGGATGTGACATGCCACTTAGGCGAATCTGTGTCAAATAGACACGATTATCTCTCAACTCATTCCAAAATTTGAGAAACGACCAACAATTTAACTAAAAGAGGCTATTTGTGAAGTGGGCTTTTAAGCGTTTCTCGATATTCTTCATGGTTTGTTCATAAATCGATCCTGAATTTTTCTTCCTGGAATGATGACGGGAATTGACAGAAATCTTTGACTGAGAGTTGCGTTTCATATGTGCAACCTAGGCACGAGCCATGAGCACCATACCATATTGACACTTAAACTTAGAAAATCCATGTGGCCAAATCGGTTGAATAGACCCGTAAGTATGAGAATCAATTATCTTCCTTCAAGTGAGTGCCAGAACGAGTGCCAGAAACCAAAACTTAGAATTGCATATAAAATGACTAAGCCAAGATAAAAATGATTTAAGAAACAATTTCGAAATAGTCAAATTATAAAAAAAAACACTTGAGTTAGACATATAAAGATGTATATTTTAGTGGGAAACATCATTAAACTCTACATAAGATCCAAGAATAATAATAAATCCGACAAAAAACCTTCATAAAGAGTTTGATTCTGGTGATATGGATTTAAAAATCAAACACAAAAATGGCCAAAAACGGGGGCCATCATCTCCCCCACACCAAATATTTTGCAGGTCCCCTGCAAAGGATAACAAAGAGAAATGGCAGAAGACTTATAGAGTAAAATTGCAATAGTGAGACTCTCATAATGAAGTAGGAAATGAGGAATGAGAATGTGATTACCCAAATGTTTGAATTCAAATACGTTAAACCCTGAGTCTATCATAAAGAAATGAAGGAATGATTTATCGAATTGGGAGTTTGATGATTGTTCGCACAATTGTAAATTCCTCATTCGAATAAATGATGATAAGGAGTCGCTGATAATTTCAAAAGGAGAACGTATATGTAGGTAATGATAATGACCAATTTTGACATGATTTGTAGAAAAATAACAAAAGATACCACCAGATTTGAATATGATCATCTATCTTTCCAAAAGAGTCCCATAATTGTTAATGAAGATCGTTGTTGACATACATAGGCATAGTCATGTCTTAGCAGATCGGTAAGATGAATGTATGAATTTAAATAAAAATAAATTATGCAAATTTGAGCTCATGTCCAAATTAGAGATTTGGACAAAAGCATTTAAATCCTGTTGTAAGACATCCATACTCTATATGCAACATATTTGGAAATAGCAGAGCGTTTGGTAGTGGCATATTAGATAGAAGAAATCCATGCGAAATGCATTATAATGACAAAGACATGACTATGAAAGTATGATCCTAGAAATAAATTTATCAAAATATTATCATAAGAAATAAATTCCTTTGTATGACAAATGAACACAGACATCAAACTAGAATAATGAATATAATGGTGACCTAGAAATGATAGTTTACAGAAATGTTCCATATTGGATGCGATTAATCACCTCGTTGATAGTTTACAGAAATGTTCCATATTGGATGCGATTAATCACCTCGGAAGAACACCTCGGAAGAATAAAATAGCATCAATAGGATCTTTAAGATACTTTGCTTATGTCATTCAACTATTAGAAATTGAAACCGGAGAATGATAGAGTTGGAGAAATTTCGTAGAATATATCTATCAAAATATTTTAGGAACACCTTAGTACAAGAACAGGACATCAGAAAAAATTGCACAAAATATTTAGCATTGCTTTGAAGCTGTGTGATTTCTCATGAATGAGAGTCAAGATTCCCGAGGATTATTATGAAAATTTGAAAGGTTAAAAGTCTGGAACTTTGTTAATGCTCTGCTGCCACTAAATCATTGTTTCGAACATAATTGTTAAAGCTAGACCTTTGTGCCTTCCAAAGTTAGAAAGTAGAAATTGTTAAACTTTCTTGAGCTCATCCCCTTTTTATTTGTTATGAACAAAAAATTTGAGGACTGTTCTCAATCTGAGGTCCAAAACTTGCGATTACCCTCCTAAGCACATGAAGAAAGAAGTCATAAGACTAGAAGCAAATATAAAAATATAAGTGATCCAAATATAATATGTATGTTATGTAAGTATGTTCTTCAATATCTATTAACCTTTTAGTACAGCTGTTGAGGATCACCATAAATTAATTTATAATCGTTCTTTCCTTGACTATACTTTTCGCATACCAACATAATTAAACTCAGTCCCTAGATTTATGTTCCATAGAACATGTTCAAGTTTTCTTTACTTACGCAGAATTTCATGAGAGAAATATATAATCTTATGCTTAAAAAGCCCCTTTTAAAATTAAAGTACGGATTTTATTTTCTTTTCATAAAACAAGAAACGAATGAAAATAGTATTTGCAAATGAAGTTCATGGGATACTAGTCATTCCATCTCAAATTGACAAGAAATTGTTCAAGTAATAGTAGTAAAGTTCACAGTTGAGTCCACTAAGTCACCAAAACATAATTTCACCTTTAAGGTATAAACCTTAGATATAGTAAGAATCAGTTATCAGAGGCTTAAAGTACCTTCAAACCATTATCCAATGGAAAGTCAAGGAAGTTCATTTAAATTTTCATTCAACCACGTTATATGCCTCCTTTTTAATGATTTACACAAGTACATTATTCATGCAAACAAATATAAATTAAGCATAATGAGTCAGAACCCATTGCCAATGAGCATGTTCAGTACTCTGATGGGGTAACTTTAATATCTAAGAAATATATTCCCTAGGAAGAATGCCCCAATGCCAACAAGCATGTTCAGTACCCCGATAGGTTTGCCTAGTCATACCACAAGTCGGTACTCGCCGCTAGAATACCCATTCAGTATCTCGACGGGTTAGCCTCTTACACCCATTTTCCATCAAAGTCTCTTCTCCCAAACTTCACATTTAAGATAAAATTTATAGATTGCTTTCGCATGGGTGAATGTGGGAGCATCTCTAAAAACATTCTTATGGGATGGGATGGTATTGGTTTCGAATATATTCTTTGCTTATAAAACATTGTTTGCATAAAAAATCACTCATGTATTTATATTATTCCAAAGACATGCTATGATCAAATTTATTTAGTGTGGGATGCCATTGGATAATAATTAGAAGACACTTATACTCCCTATAACCATTTTCTCATAAAGTTACTTTGGTGTCCTCATGAATAGAAACTTAATGTTCTCTTCTACTACTATTTGTAAAGATGCTCTTCTAATCAATTGTGAATCCAAATCAGAGTGTACTAGTATACTATGGATTTTATAAGATAGACCTTTCTAATCATGAAATCCCATAATGAAAGAAAATGGGGCCATATTTTATAGAATTTGAAAATCTGCATAAATAAATAAAAATAAGCTTGTATGAAAACAAACAACCTTCTAAATATTAAAAGTTTTTTCTCCTACATTTTGCTTAATAAGGATACTCCAACTATGTCAAGTAATTAGTAAAATCAGTAAACATATTTCAAGTATACTCCAGAAAATAAATTATGTTGGAAGAGATGGCTAAAGTATTTTAAAAGAGGATTTAAAATTTTGCTATGTTACAGCATGAGATATTTATTTCAGAACAAGTAACACAATTAAAGAAAATATGTTATGGAATAATTAAAAATATCATCCTTCTAAGAAACAACAGAGCCAAAGGAAATAAAGTAATTTCCCTTTTTAGGTGCCTTGAAATTTAATGAAGAGAAAATACCTACAAAAATTCAAAGAGACTCAATCACACACACATATATATAACAAGGTTGAATTGAACTTAAATCTAAACTAACAATATGTATCTCTTTATGTATGTACATATCACCCTACTCTACCTAAAAAGAAAGGAAAATCTTTATTTAACTATAAGAACTTTTCCAATGTAACCATGTGCGAATCTAGATAAGAAACATACCCTTATCCACATATGAAAAAGTTACCTCAATGATTACCTGGATATGAAGAATCAACTGACCTACTTGTTTGGGCAGTAGAAGGTGGTAAAGGAGAGAATGGTATTGTGGCCTGGTTACCTCTTGGAACCAGATTTCAACATGATCTTGATGCTTATCATCACTAACTCCAACACCTTCCTTCATCATGCCATGCAAATCCTCCTCTTCTCGATGATTGATTTCTGTAATATATGAAGGATCTGTTGATATACATTTTGAGAACTCCTCTATCTCAGTTCGATCTCCATCGGATGTAGTCCCTAATTTTCCAGTTTTCTTTGCAGTTTGGCAAGGATAATATTTTTGTAGCTCATGGGACTCTGAATCTTGTATCTCATGGGAGGTAGATAAGTTTGTGACTATTGTCAAGATGTGTTCTTCCTGAAAAGAATAAATCCCAGCTAATGCTAATATTTGAGAGAGTTCTCCCATGTTGATATTCACCTTCGAATCCATTTTTCTGGTTGTTGGGTCCTGCCTCACACATGGATTAGTGTCTGGGGTTCTAACAACACCCAATTGTTTTTAAGGTTTTTAATGAAATGAAATTGACTACTCACTCAAAACAATTTTAAGCAAACCAAAAGAAATAATAGAAACTAATTGCAGAATTGTAAAACACACCACACTGATATAAATTAAAACATACTTGCAAACAAGAAATAAAACTCGCACTTGCAAAAGTAAAAACACTTGCGAAAAAGTAAACACACTAGCAGAAAGGTAAATAAACTCGTAGGAAAGTAAACACACTTGCGTAAAAATAAGCACACTACTTTAAAGCAAACTTGAACTCCTCGTGCTACTTTAGACCTCACTGTAACTGAGTTATCTATTCACATGAGTTAGTTCTTCAAAAATCACACCTGCGTGAAATTGAATTGTGAGAAGGTAAACAAACTCAAACTTACAGAAAGAAAATCACACTTGCATGAAAGGATCAACCAGGTTTTGGAGAGACCCACGAAAGTGGATGCATTGGGCTATTACACCACGAAAACCCTGTAGTGAGGTTGTCTTTGCGCCTTAACATTAATCCTCCTACAAGTTGTGTAATTTAAAGGCAACCTACCTACCTACCTAAACCCCAATCCCTTAGCACCTCCCTGGAAACAACGCCAAAAATGTTGGTCAAAATATATGCTATTAATTCGACATCAAAATATCAACCGGGGCTCGTAAGCTTATAAGTTCCAGCATTGTATGTGTAGGAATGGAGCCTAAACTAGCCTATTCTAACCTAACATAAAGCCAAGAACGCACCTAAATGTAATAAACAAAACAAGAAAATCAGGATAACTCAACACCTAGGGAAGAAATTCATCATGGAGTGATCATATCTCATGAGTTAGGTCATTAATCTATCCGTTGGTGGTTGACTAGGTTATAAAAACCAAGATACATGAATATAAAACTAAGTGCATGATTGAAAAGAAGTCATAGACTAACTTCACCAAAATACTAAAAGATATTCGAACTTTATAAGTGAACCCAACTCCAACTAGAAATAAAACAAGCTTTGGTAATCTAAAGGCAATCTATTAAAATAAATGATTCAAGTACCAAGCTTCTTAAAATTGATCTCATACAATGGTAATGAAAACAAATATACTAACTCCAGAGCTTCCGCAAACTTCCCTTGTCAATGATAAACATCCATGTTTTGAAGATGTGTGCAATTTGAATTTTAAGTGTTGTAGGCTTTACTCTGTTGAACTGAGGCTTATCATAATTTCATAATTTCTCAATTTGTATTTAAACCCTTATTCAAAACACAATGATCTAATGTTCTGCAAAGAATTTTTTAATGTGATCTAAGATTCAATCCACTCTTTCAGTGAGAAGTACAACTTGTTATCTTCTTATTCCCTTGCTTAATGACTAAACAAATATTTTCTTAATAGTGTCATTGTATTAATTAAATCCACCATTCATGAATATTCACAGCTAAATGATACAATTCATTCTCTTGCAAAATGGGTACCAACATGTATGAACTTAATTCTTCACAATCGCTCTCAATAAACCAAATGAAAACTGGAACTTCTCTATAGCATACACCTAGATTGCCAATCTACTTCTTTAGCACCAAGATTATGAGATATGGAAACATTACTCTCTAAATAAACTTCTACAATCTATTTTAGTTTAAATCCATAGAACATTTCCAATCCATCAAATACTTTTTAACCAAATGAACACTGCTAGTTTTTCTAATGATTGCTACAACATATACCAGGACTCCAAATCTGCTTAATCCAAAATAATCCTCTCTTCAAAATATAAGCATCCCAACCAAACCAATGTTTGTTATTTTACTCCTTTTCTGATCTTCCAATCATCAAATTAAATGTGTCTTCAAATAAAAACTGAACTAATGAAATCTAATCTCTAAATTTATGAAATTTCAATTAGTAAACTCTAAAAGAAAATTAAATTTAACATACTGAAAGTACAAAGTGAAAGTACAAATTCAAGGGTGGAGGGCCCTTCCAATCCCAAATGGGTATGACATGAAAACACCAGATGAAATATATAGAACTGAAATCCAAATATTTCTATTAGCAATCCAATTCAAGTTCCATAAGCACCATCTCTTTGCATAACAACAGTCTATCAAATACTTAGCGAATTACACTAGATAATCCCCCCTCCATTACCTCCACACTTGATTTATACATGTAGGCCTCTTGAGGAGAAGATAGAACCAAATCCAAACAATCTTGAACAAATTGCTTAAAATCTGGACGTGAAATTCCACTTGGACCAATCCATGTCAAACAGACACGATTATCTCTCAAAATATTCCGAAATTTGAGAAACAACACTTAATCTAGATAAAAGAGTCTATTTGTGAAGTGGGTTTTTAATTCTTTCCCGAGATTCTTCATGGCTTGTTCACAAATTGATCCTAAATTTTGCTTCCTGGAATGATTACGTGAATTGACATAAATATTTGACTGAGAGCTGCATTTCCCATGTGAAACCTAGGCACGAGCCATGAGGACCATACCATATTGACACTTCAACTTATAAAATCCATGTTTCCAAATCGGTTGAAGAGACACATAATTATGAGAATCAATTATCTTCCTTTAAGTGAGTGTCGGAACGAGTGCCGGAAACCAAAACTTAGAACTGCATATAAAATGACTAAGCTAAGATAAAAATGATTTAAAAAATAGTTTTGAAATAGTTAAATTAGAAGAAAAACACTTGAGTTAGACATAAGATGTATCTTTTAATGGGAATCATCATTAAACTCTAAATAAGATCCAAGAATAATAATAAATCCGACAAAAAACCTTCATAAAGAGTTTGATTCAGGTGATATGGATTTAAAAATCGAACACAAAAATGGCCATTGGCAAAAGTTAGGGGGGGTCATTTTCATAAACTCTTCAAAAAGGATGAAAAGGTTTATGTGGCGGAGGAAGTAAAATTAGCCCAATTATATCCTAATCTTGTGAATGATGATGATAACATGGAACTAATGAAAGAAGTATCTAAGGAAGAACTAGAGAAGACTCTTCATTGCCTTAAAAAAGACAAAATCCTAGGTACTTATGGCATGTCAATTAAGTACTTATTAGACATTCTAGATACATTGGAGGAGGATCTGTTAAGAGTAGTTGAGGTTTCTAGGAAGCAAGGTAAGATGTTAGGGGCTCTCAATGCAGCATTCATCTCTCTCATACCAAAAAGGGATTATGTGGATTGTCTAGATGACTACAGGCCAATTTCATTATGCAACAACATTAACAAAATAGTTGCAAAGATAATAGCTAATAGGACAAAAGGAATATTATCAATAATTTTACTAATGAACAGTTTGGGTTTCTAGTAGGTAGACATATCCACAAGGCTATAGGAATAGCCCAAGAATTACTTCATTCAATAAGGCTATAAAAGTTAAAGTCGGTGGTGATAAAGATCGATCTTGCAAAGGCATATGATCATGTAAGATGGGTATTCCTTCTGATGATTTTATCTCAATTCGAGTTATGTGTTCCATTTATATAATGGATTATGGCATGCATGATAATGATCTCCTTTTTGGTTATGATAAATGTAGAAAAATACACCTTTTTGAGACCTGGGAGAGGGGTAAGATAAGGGTTCCCACTGCCCTTTGGCTCCCTTGTTATTTCTCTTTGTAGTAAAAGGGCTTAGCAGAGTGATCAAGGAAGCTAAGAGGAAAAGCGACATAAAAGGAGTCTGTACAAGGAGGGATTTTAGGCTTACACATCTACTTTTTGTCGATGATATCTTTATCTTCTATGATGGAATGAAAAGGGAATTAGATGTTGATGTATATGTAACTTCGGAATGTATTTCACATATATGTATATTGTATTCCTATAGAGATGGTATTATTCCTCTATAAGGAAGTGTCGTCATTTATATTGTAAGTGTCGTAACTTATACTTGATGGGTTATTAGACCACCTTGTTGGGGTCGGCCCTGTATAAGTCATGTGGGTCAAAGGGTTATTAGACCACCCTATTGGGGGTCGGCCCAGTCAGCATTATGTTATGTGGTTAAGTTTGAGCCTACATGAGTTAGGTAAAAAGGCAAGTCAAGTCAAGTATAAATAGAGTGCGGGAGGTACTCTATTTACTCACTCACTTCTCACTCATGCACTCAAGGAGGAGTGGCGCACTTATGAAGGAGGAGGATCTGCTGCTAGGTTGTGTCTATCTCTTATGGTTGGTTGTATCATTGCTCTATCTATCTCTGAGGAAGTTATTGGGGTTTTTCACCTTTATGGTTTTCCCCAAGTAAATCTTTGTGTCTCTTGTGTGCTTGCATTATTGTCTCCATGATTGATATGCTGTAGATATGTTGTACATGTTGTTCTCTCAGTTAAGATCCTAGATCAGATTGAAGTAAATTCTGAAAACTTAACATGGTATCAGAGCTAGCCTGAAAGAAGGCATGATATGGCATGTATGACACTTGTTGCACTTACGATGCTAGGGCTTGATATAGCAAAAACCAGTCATCGTAGCACTTTCGCTATAAATCCATTTTGGCAAATTTTTTGGATCTGAAATATTTACAGGTCGAAGATTAAATCTCCAGGTACCTTGTGTCCAAAGGACAACCTCTAATTCGTTGTACTTTGTGATTTATGATCTGTACAATATAGGGTTTCTTCCTCTTCCAGATCTGAGTCAAAATCAGGTGACCTTGGGAAAAAGGTCATAACTTGGGATAGGAAGCTCCAAATGAAATTTCATAAAAAGTTACAGGTAGTACACAGACTGTACTATCTCAAAAAAAATTTGTAGAGGCCAAAGTTGAACCAGTGACACGTGGCACACCGTACAAGTTCGCTCTCCTGTATTATCCCAAAAACAGGTCACGTTGCGACACTTGGCATAACTCTCTCTCAGAGAGTCCAATTGAGGTCAGACCTGTCAGGATGGAAAGATAATAGGGCGATCTATCTCAAAAAACTTTTTCAGAGGCCGAAGTTCAAACAGTGACACGTGGCACACCGTACAAGTTCACACTCCTGTATTATCCCAAAACATGTCACATTGCGACACTTGGCATAACTCTCTCTCAGAGAATCCAATTGAGGTAAGACCTGTTGGGTTGGAAATCTAACAGGTCAGGATATCTCAAAAAACTTTTTCAGACCTTGTGGATCGAAAAGTTTGGAGTTACACCAGAAACAATCAGGCACATATTTCTGTCAAAACAGAATTATTTTTTAGTACCTTCATTCATGGCTTCCGGAATTTAGGGCTTTGGAGAAAGTTGGAATTTTTGTAATCGGAGACCACGGCTGGATGCTACTCATCAAAATAGAAATTTAGAGACCAAGATCAGAATTTTTGGTTGGGCAGAAGGCCGGGCTTGATCAAACCCTAGTTCGGGACTTTGATCAGAAAAGTGGAAAATTAGGGCTTCTATAAAAATGGGAATTTTTGAAATCTGTGACCATGGCTGGAAACTCTTCAGAAAAATAGAAGCTTAGAACTTTGGATCAAACCTTTTGATTGGGCAGAAGAGTGGGCTTCATCAAACCCCATTTCAGGGTCACGTCCAGTGAATCCAGAAGTCTCAAAGGCAAAATTGAGGAGTGAAACTTTGCAGTTTTCAAATTCTGAATATACCAGCTTGATTAGCTCATCAAGGCGCATATTTCTATCCTTTCGGAAGTTTGAATTTTTTGGGGTTTCTCTGACAAACCCATATCCAGCTCCAGTTCCAGTTCTTGCAAATCAAGTGGATTGGGTTAATCCTAGAAGAAGATGGATTGGTCACCTGCATAAATGAAGAAGTTCTTGTTTCAGAGGGAGATGAGGCTAAGGCCTTACATAAGAAGATTACAAGCGATCTCGACAGGTATGACTCATCGAGGTATGTTTCGATATTTGTTCATGATTAAGTTTATGGTATGATTTCTTCATGTTATTATGGTTAGTACAATCTTGATTTTAGATTTTTCGTAGTACCTTAACAAATTTATGAATGCATGATAGAAAATATTCATTGATTAGGGTGTTGACACTTATGATTGTACTAATGCATTATGGTGTTGTATGAGGTTTATGTTGTCTACTAACATGAAAGGTACACCAAGAAAGACAAATCATGTTTTGGTTCAAGAACATATGATCATGATGACATGAGGACAAAGATTCATCCCAGATCCATTTACGAGGTATGTATAACTTGGTTTTATAATGGTTAACCTATGAGATATACAGGTTACTAGCAAAAGTCATTGAAGAAGAACAAGAAGACATCATGTGAGTATGTTAGACATAACTAGCTAGCATGCTAATCCAGGTATGTTTTTCCTATATCAAGATAGAATCCTACCTTGGGTTAGGATCTTATTCTGTTGTGTTGTTGATAATGATTATTCATGAAGTCATAAGTTTGAATAATCATGGGTATATGCATATTATGTGTCTTACCTTAATTAATGATATGACTAACCTGAAGAGTCATAGGTTTGAGTAATTACAGGTTTAGACATGTTATGTTTCTTATGATTTGACTAACCATAAGAATCCTACATAAACCTTGAATGCTAATGCTTATTATTTCTGTTTGAAATGATCATGACTATACATGCTTGAGATTATTGTGTTTTAATAGTATACTAATGAATGTATGATTTTATATGAGATCACAAGGATAACACAATCATGATACTAATAAGCATGCATAGGGACCAAGGATGAATGTAAGTTCAAGGACAGGTAATCCAGGAAGCAAAGATCAAGAGGGAGCACACTCCAGTTGTTCCTGCAAGAAAGCAAAGGAGCACACTTCAGTAGTTTCTGCAAGGATGCAGATATTCAGAGGGAGTTGAACATCTTTCTACATTCCACAACAGAAAGGTGTAGAAGAAGCTACTTCAGCAGCTCCTACAAGGAAGCAAAGACTCAGAGGGAGTCCACCCAGTAACCAAACAAAGATAAGTATGTTTAATTATCATTTCTTGCATATTGGTTTGTTTAAATAATATTGTTCACTGATGTATATACTGATGTTCCTAGAATTAGGTTGTGAATTATGCATATTAGAATAATTGCATTGATGAACAGTATACTACTAATATGCATGGGTAAGTGGCCTATGGCACTGTACAACATTCCATTGCTACTTATCTAGAATGAAACCTCTTTGCTGACATGTTGGGAGTTGTGCACACTCTTAACAATGTTCTGGTAGAGATTGGAAGGCATCTAGAAAGTTACGGGATATGGATAAATGTTGTATTGAAGCATTGGCTAAGATAATTGCATGACTGTATGACATATTTCTTTATGTGTAAGAATTTGCTCTGAAAACTATGAGATGTTTTCTAATCATGCAATTTAACTTGTTGTGTAGGAAAGATCATATGCCATCTCCTACAAAAGAAGAACTACAACATTTGTTCAACAACAAAATTATCTATTGAAGATATTGAAGTTCCCAGGATCTGGGATGAAGAAATGGAATGCCATGATCCGTCGATCATGAAGAACGATGTTTGGGATGTAGTCCCAAGACCTGAAGGGAAGTTTGTTATGACTTCCAGATGAAACTATCAGATCAAGCATGTTGCAGATGGCAGCATTAAGAAATATAAAAGTGATGAAATAGAAGATGCACCAGATGGATTTCAAGACAGCATGGTGTAGTCATATATGTGTGCAGAACTTGGTATGGTAGGATAGACATCCTTCTATCCAGTTTGGTCTTTACCAAAAGTAAAGCAGGTTCCAACCTTTTCTACAAGGTTGAGGAAGGCAATCCAGTGATACTACTTTTGTATGTGGATAACCTGCTTGTATCAGGTGAAGATAGATTGATTGCCGACACGCAGCGGAAGCTTACTACCGAGTTCAAGATGAAGAACTTGGGGATGATGCACTTTTTTTTTTTTTGGCATGGAGGTGTGGCAGAGTGTAGATGGAATCTTCCTTGGACAAGGGAAGTATGCAGTAAGAGATCTTGAAGAGGTTCGGGATGATGAATTGCAAGGCCATGGCCACACCTATGACATCGAATCTGAAGCTTCTATGTGATGCTTCATCTTAGCCGGTTGATGTCTCTATGTATCGTCAGATGATTGGATCCTTGATGTACCTGACGAACACGAGACCAGATATTTGCTTTGCTGTGAACACATTGAGCCAGTTCCTGACGGATCCAAGGAGTGTTCACCTGGTTGCTGTAAAGCATGTTCTGAGGTACCTGAAGGGTACAGTGGATTTTGGGCTCAAGGATGAAGCGAATCAAAAGTTTAACCTGCAGGGTTATGTTGATTCAGAATGGGCAGGCAGTACTGCAGATAGGAAGAGCACATCTGGGTGCTGCTTCAGTATGGGATCAGGTGTGATCTCTTGGTTTAGTAGGAAGCAGTCCTGCGTAGCACTGAGTACAGCTGAGGTAGAGTATGTTGCAGCCTGTTCAGCTAGTTGTGAGGCAGTATGGCTACGGAAGCTATTGTCTGAGTTATTTGATCTCCCGTTGGAGGCTACTGGTATCTTCTGTGATAACCAGAGTTGTGTGAAGCTGTCCGAGAACCCAATGTTTCATGACAGGTCGAAACACATAGAGATCAAATATCACTATATCAGGGATATGGTGCAGAGAGGAGCTGTGAAGCTCCTATATGTTGCGACGGATGAGCAGATTGCAGATGTGCTGACGAAGCCACTAGCCAGGGTGAAGTTCGAGTACTTCAGAGAAAGGCTTGGCATTCTTCAGATTGAGGACACTTCAAGGAAGAAGTGATGGACACATTTGTTGAAGCCATTCCAAGCATGTTGGAAGGAGGATCCTTCACATGGCTGTGGATGTAAGCGCTGGATGATGAGCATCAGGATGATGTTCTGGTTTCTGCTTGGATATGATCAGCTGGATTATTTTATGTATGTATGTACGCATCATGTTGGATGCTGGATATGATTAGTTGGATCATTTTTATGTATGTATGTACGCATCATGTTGGATGCTGGATATGATCAGTTGGATCATTTTTATGTATGTATGTACGCATCATGTTGATGCTGGATATGATCAGTTGGATCATGTGTATGTATTTTGTATATGCATCATGTTGGATGCTTGGACCATGTATCTGTATATGTATCAGGTGGATACATTGTATGATCAGGTGGATCATGTATGGTGATATGTATCATGCATTTGTATATGTATCAGGTGGATACATTGTATGATCAGGTGGATCATGTATGGTCATATGTATCATGCATTTGTATTTGTATCAGGTGGATACATTGATGATCAGGAGGATCATGTATGATGATATGTATCAGGTAGATACTTGGTATGCATCAGGTAGATGCATTGATGATCAGGTGGATCAGGTATGATGACATGCAGCAGGATGTTGCAGTGATGATCAAGATGATCATAGATGACGAGCTTTAGGATGTTGCTCCAGATGACATGCAGTAGGACGTTGCAGTGATGATGATCAGGATGATCATAGATGACGAGCTTCAGGATGTTGCTCCAGATAACATGCAGCAAGACGTTGCAGTGATGACAATCAGGATGATCATGAGTACATCAGGATGATGTATGGTGAGTATCAGGTTGATACTCTATGGCCGTGGATCAGGTTGTGCAGATGAGCATGTAATCCGGTGCCCTGGGAGATTTGCAGATGGCCTTTCAAGGTTTTGCCTATGGCATGTAATTCAGTGCCCTGGGACATCTGGTAAATGCTCTTTCGAGGTTTTGCTCTGGGAGGACATGTAATTCGGTGCCCTGGGAGATCTGCAGATAGTCTTTCGAGGTTTTTCCTATGGCATGTAATTCGGTTCCCTGGGATATCTGGCAGATGCTCTTTCGAGGTTTTGTCCTATGGCATGTAATTCGGTTCCCTGGGAGATCCGATAGGTTGGGCTGTGTGCCCGTAATCAGTCCTGGGATGCTCTTGTGAGGTTTTGCCATGACCACATGTAATTCGTTGCCCTGGGAGATCCTATAGGTAGAGCTGTGTGCTCGTAACAGCCTGGGATGCTCTTGCGAGGTTTTGTGGTGAGGTCACATGTAATTCGGTGCCATGGGAGATCCTATAGGTAGAGTTGTGTGCTCGTAACAGCCTGGGATGCTCTTTCGAGGTTTTGTGACGCACGTAATAAGTCCTGAGGATTCCACAGTATGGCCAGTGATGATGAAGACCTGCAGGTGGTGGGCCTACATCCAGTATGAAAAAGGATTGGCTCTGTAGAACTTCCTATGACGAGTAGATTCAGAGATTGATTGAGATAGCAGCAGCAGTGATGATGATGATGACTCGATGACGATTATCCAGTGACGATGATCCAGAGAAGATGACTTGTGCTAGAAGAACTATGCTGAGAAATACCTTCCTAGTTAGGAGGGAGTGTTGATGTATATGTAACTTCGGAATGTATTTCACATATATGTATATTGTATTCCTATAGAGATGGTATTATTCCTCTATAAGGAAGTGTCGTCATTTATATTGTAAGTGTCGTAACTTATACTTGATGGGTTATTAGACCACCTTGTTGGGGTCGGCCCTGTATAAGTCATGTGGGTCAAAGGGTTATTAGACCACCCTATTGGGGGTCGGCCCAGTCAGCATTATGTTATGTGGTTAAGTTCGAGCCTACATGAGTTAGGTAAAAAGGCAAGTCAAGTCAAGTATAAATAGAGTGCGGGAGGCACTCTATTTACTCACTCACTTCTCACTCATGCACTCAAGGAGGAGTGGCGCACTTATGGAGGAGGAGGATCTGCTGCTAGGTTGTGTCTATCTCTTATGGTTGGTTGTATCATTGCTCTATCTATCTCTGAGGAAGTTATTGGGGTTTTTCACCTTTATGGTTTTCCCCAAGTAAATCTTTGTGTCTCTTGTGTGCTTGCATTATTGTATCCATGATTGATATGCTGTAGATATGCTGTACATGTTGTTCTCTCAGTTAAGATCCTAGATCAGATTGAAGTAAATTCTGAAAACTTAACATTAGAGAAGCTATCAAGTATTCTTGATATTTTTTTGTAATGCAACAGGTATGGTGTTAAATGCTGAAAAGTATACAATATCAAGAGAAGGAGTTGAGGAGGACAATATGTGGTGCTTCAGTATGCAGTTGGGATTTAAGGTGTTCAATCTCGTTGAAGGCTTGAAATATTTGGGGTTTTGTCTTAAACCCTCCTCCTATCATATCGGTGTTTGGGAATGGTTGATCATTAAATGTGAAAAGAGACTAGCAAATTGGTGTTTGTGTTGGATTTCTAAGGGAGGTAGAATGACATTGATCAAATCAGTATTGATGGCCATACCAGTGTACTGGTGTTTATCCTAGATCCCAAGGTGTGTATTGGACAAGATTGCAAAATTAAGTATGAGATTCTTTTGTACTTGTAGCTTCGAAAAGAAAGGGAATGTTTGGATAAGTTGGAAGACGATCTCAGCTCCAGTCTCAATGGGAGGATTGGGCATAAATAATCTGATGCCTTTCTCTAAAGGTTTTGTGGAAAAAATCATTTGGAGGTTGTTAGGAGGCTTGAGACTCTGGTCTGAATTGGTGGAACATAAATATATCACCCCCATGTCACTCATAGATTGGATCTGAAACCCATTTAAATCAATATGCAACGTTTTAGTCACATGGAAAGCAGTTGTTTCGAATTTTGCTTTGATTGAGGATGGATTGGCCTAGAAGATAGGTGATGAGCTTAATGTACGCTTGGGGGAGGATCCATGGGTTGGAAGTGTTTTTCTCATTTGTTGTCATTGCACATGTTAGGATTCTCTAGTCCATGCATTTATACTCTCTATGTCAAGTATCCAATCCTTTAGAAACTTCAAAATGGAAGTAAGGCTGGATAACGATAGATATGTTGGGGTTCAGTGGGGAGGATATAAGAATTTAGGAAGGTTATATTGGGAATATTCAGCCAAGCCATGTTCATCTTCAAGGAAGCAAAGATGCTTTAGTCTGGACTCATACACTGAACGTGAAGTACACACCAAAGGGTGGTTATAATGTGCTCTTAAAGAAAGACTGGAAGGGGGATTTCAACTGGTGTTGGAGGGTAGTCTAGAAGATGCATTGCCATTTAAAATAAAATAAAAAATTATGGTTATTGTTATCCAATGAAGTATTAACATGGGACTTATTACAGCACAAGAATACAAATGTTCCAGGAAGGTGTTATCTTTTTAAGGAAGCCGAGGAGAGCAATATGGAAATGGAGTGCATTATACTAAACAAGTTTGGGGAGATGTGGCATCTTTCCTTGATGGGCCGATTGTATGGACATGAAATCCAGTGGATGAATGCTTGTGTGCTTGGTGCAATAATAATGATACGAAAGAATTTAGAGCCCTCCCGACTATCATTGGTTGGAGCATTTGGCTCGCTAGAAATGCCAATATTTTTTAAGATAGGATTATCCTGACATTCCAATGTGCCATGCAAAGTATAAGTATTCTAAGAAATTTTCCTCAAGATAATAAGGTGAAGACACCTAGAGAGATAATTCTAGTAGATATCAATGGATTGAGACCCTGGGAATTTTTCGATGGAAATCTCATGGAGATCAAATATTTTGTGTAGCTAGAGGAGTTCTACACCTGGGGCTGAGTCATTATAAGTTTTCTCTTTCAATGTTGGCTTGGGTACAGGTACAAATAACATCCTGGAGTTGAGTGACTTATGGCTTCTTCTTAGGTTGGTGCTAGAAAAAGGAATTCAAAGGTTGAAAATATTCAGAGACTCAATGCCGGTTGTAAAATGGATGCCGAGAGATTATAAAAAATATAATTTGCAACTAAAAGCATTACTAGAAGAGATCAAAAGAATTAACAAATATTTCGTCGAAGTAAACTATCAAAATGTTTTCGTAGAATTGAATCATGAGGCAGATGAGCTAGCAAATGAGGGAGAAAAAATGAGAAATGGAGACTGGAAAATTTTCAATTCAGATGATCCAACAGGGAGCTACCTTATGAGGAAGACATGATAAGGTAAGTTTGTTGAGACTAGACCATACCATATTAGTAAATAACCTGTTGATAGTATATGAGGTTTCGGTTATGTGAGTGAGAGTGTCATGTTTGGAGGAAAGCCTAGAATTTTGTGAAATTGGATCGTTGAGACCATCTTGGGTCTTAATGATATGATAAATATGACTTGTTTGTTTATCACAGAGCTTTGGTTAATGACCAGGATTCCTTGAAGTACATGATTTGGTTTTTTCTTGAGGACTCAGATCAGATGTATATGATCAAAACTTTTGAGAGTGTACTAACACAGGAATGCACTGATATAGGACTATTGATAGTATATTGAGTTACTCAATATATTGAATTTTGAATTATCAAATTATGCACAAATAAATTTTGTGAAACTAAAAACAACTTGATGTATGAGTTTTTATTATTATTAAAGTTGTATTCACTACAACAAATTACCCTTTGGGGAAGGTTTTAGCTTGCGGCAGTTTTGCTAACCCCCCCAAAAAAAAGTATTTCCAGGTCTTTGGGGGTGGTCCTAACAAACCCCCACCCAAAAGTCCAATTCTCGGGACTTTTGGGGGGGGTTTGGAAAGACCCCCCCCAAAAGGTGTTTTTGAAGGCAATTGTTTAAAAGCCCCTCCCCCTTGAAAAGTCCATTTCTCAAGACTTTTGGGGGCGGTTCTAAAAAGACCCCCCCTAAAGGTTTTTTTGAAGGCGGTTATTTAAACCCCCCCAAAAAAAATTCATGAGAATTCTCATGACTTTTGGGGGGGGGGTTTAAATATCGCCTTCAAAAACACCTTTAGGGGGGGTCGTTTTAGAACCTCCCCCAAAATTCATGAGAACTATCATGACTTTTAGGGGGTTTTTAAATAATCGCCTTCAAAAACACCTTTAGGGGGGGGGTTTAAATAACCTCCTTCAAAAACACCTTTAGGGGGGGTGTATGTGAATCTCTATTAAGAAATGTGTAAATCTCTATTAAGAAATGAGAGTTGGATGGAGAAGGAAGTCAAAAATATGAAGATTAACATTTAGTTGAAGTTAAGTACTACTGTGAAGAAATCAAATGTATGTGCCAAAGTTAAGAGGGTTAGTGTTCCATGAGGCCCATGATGCTTGTATTCACTAGGGTACTCAGAATATCAAAAGACTCACCTAACTCTAAAGATAATCAAGATTAAAGGCATACACCATAGATTTTTCTACAGAGAAATTATATTTATGTGCCAAATTAGACGAAGTTAAGAATGTTAGTGTTCCATGAGTCCCATGGTGCCCCTTATTCATTGGAACACTTGGGATATCAAAACACCTACCTAACTATGAAGCAAATGTAATACTAGCCAGGATTAAAATCATATACCCGAGGTCATGTGGCCATGTACCTTGAATTCTATTAGATAAAAATAGATCATCAACACCCAACTAGAAAATTGAATTCCCTAAGCATACATAACATTCCTTAAGAAATAACATTATCCTTCGACATTCATGGTCCACACTTGAATCCCTAGGACATCACACATGCCTTGTATGATATAATGGCCATTTCAATAATAAATATGCCAATGAATGTTCTCATGGTCTAGGGTCAAACATCATAGTCTAAGGACATACAATTTGACTTAGGGACTCATGGGCCTTGTGTGATGTGTTAAACCACCACACATGCCCAAAATAAAGAACCTTAAGCCTACGAGTGATATATGGTCTGATGGAATATTGGTCAATACTGAGAGTGGGGGGGTGAATCAATATTGTTAACTTCTTACCTTTTAACCACTTATTAAACTTTAATCAAAACATGGAATCAACAAGATACACAAAAACACAGAATTTATCATGGAACCCCAATTGGGTAAACCACCAACACTTTCTATACTGCAAAATTATGTTTACAATACGTTTTGCAAGCCACAACTTGCTGGAGACACCAATCCCCAAGTTTCTCAACCACCACTGAAGGATGCACCCACACCCTAGTTTCTATTTGCACCTACAGACAAGGATACACCAATACCCTGATTTTCCATCCACTACTGGAAGGAGGCCAAGACCCCCCTTGCAAGCATGTAGCCTACCCTAGGACCACCCTACCTCCCTTGCTTGATATTATTAATACTTCTCCAGTCTTCTTCAACTTCTGTCTCTTTCTATCTTGACTTGGTCTCTGCCTTGCTACTACAAGGATCGTCACTGTCTTTTTACTTTGTTGGTCTCTGTCTTTTATTCTGCTCTCTTCTTCTGCTTGATTGCGCACTCCCTGGTCTCTGCCTCTTCTTACTGTAGCTGCTACAAAATTCTTCACCAGTTTCTTGCTGGTCTCTGTCTTCTATTTTACTCTTGCTCTGCTTCAGATCTTCATCATTCCCCAGACACAGTTTTTCTGATATTTATACTGCTTCATATCAACATCATCATTTAACCATAGAGACCCTCTTTAATACTGGATCTTCATTATTTTGGTCTTCTTCAACAAACTCAACTACATAACCATCTTCCTGCTTCTTAAAATATTCATTATCCATCCACAAAAGAGACACACATTTAGAATGACTTTGTTTTCTCAATATATATACCTCTCCAATAGTCATGTGTATTCTTTGGAAATAACACAACTCTTCAAAACAATGTGACCCTTTTTAAAACACGACTCTTCATTTAAAATCACTTTTTAATTATATTTTTTTATTTAACCTTTTACTCCAACAAAAAGGTTAAATATTTCTTTATTTCTTTTCAGCAACAAGTTTTCCTTCTTTTTTTTTCATTTTCAATTTTTATCTCTTATATCTTTTTATTTAACTTTTTACTCCAACAAAAGTGTTAAATACTTATTTCTTTCGAGCAACAAGTTTTCCCCTTTTTTTAATTTTCAATTTACATTTCTTATATATTTTTATTTAACTTTTAACTCCAACAAAAGGTTAAATATTTCTTTATTTCTTTCCAACAAGTTTTCCCCATTTTTTTAATTTTCAATTTACATCTCTTATATCCTTCTTATTTAACTTTTTACTCCAAAAAAAGATTAAATATTTCTTTACTCTCACGTGCTTTCACATATATTTTAATTATATGTTTATCATGTAGAAAACCTGTCCAAAATTTGAAGGTCATGTCTTTTCATTAAGAATTTAACTAACATCACGTTCTTATCAGATGTGCCTCTTTATGTTTTATAACATATCACTTAATTCTTATATTTATTCTTAACAACATGCAACTTAATAAAGTATTACTCGTCATAAAAATTCATTGACTTCATAGTTGTAAAACTTAGCAAGGGATTCTAAACCATTGATCACTTCATATGTTTTATAACATATCACTTAATTCTTATATTTTTATTCTTAACAACATGCAAACTCAACATTTTTCTTGGTTTTGGTAGGTTAATAACTTGCACGTGTGAACACTAGGAGAGGATCTGATCTTATGGCTGAATAGTCAGTTCATCAAAGAACATGATCATGCCATCTTTGGATTTTACTAACACACACACACTCTTTGGCAGACATTTGAAATAGTCTTCCAACTTGTTTAATTTCAACACTTGACAAAATTGTCAAACCCTAGTCATTATTGTGCCGGGAGGCATTTTGACAGACTCATATTTCACACGTGTGAACACCCATAGGAAAATTGTCTCCTTGACTGGATAGTCAGTTCATCAATGAACATGTTATATACTTTCTGATGAATTTATCATCACTCAGACAGACTTGGACGGGCATTTCAAAATGCCTTTTCAACCTTGTGAATTTTACACTTAGTCAATTTTAGGACTTCCTCCAAAACTTATTCTGAGACCCCTTTTTGGTAGATCCATAACTTTGTCTCCAGACATGTTCAAGGAGAACTAAGGCCATGGTTAGATAGACAATCCAACATACTACAAGACCCCCATGTGCTGCGGGAATTTTCTCTGACCCATAAATTAGGGCGGGCATCTTTCTGAGGTGATTTAGTCATTTTTGCTTGCTAAACCCCTGTTTTGGCAGGTCCATAACTTCTCCCTTAAGCACGTTCTGGACAAAATGAAGACATGGTCAGGTAGGCAAAACAACAATCTACAAGACCCCCATATGGTGCGGTCATTTATATTCTCCTATAAATTATGATGTGCATTTCTTTAAGACAGGTTTTACTAAATTTCCAATACTAGTCGTTTTCTTGTTTTTCACCAAATTGCCATATTTTTCCAAAATGATGTCAGATTGCTATAATGACTTCCTGGTAACTCCAGAACACCATCATGTGTTTTTTCGGCCTCATCACACATGCCACATCACCATACATGCCATGTCATCACTACCAACCATGCCACATCATCATACATGCCATCCTTTGACTTTCACTGAGTTCACTCTTGCCATCATGTCCTTGGTTATTCCTTTTTCATCACTGAACTCCTTTTGACATCAATGACAACCATATTCCATATTGCCAACAATATCCCCCTTTGCCATTGATGGCAACACCTAAACCTTCTCCCCCTTTGACAACAATGACAAAGGATAACTTATTATGCCTTTTTGTTGTAACCAACTTGACATAAAATTTCCAATTGTTCCCTGATGGACAACTACCCTTCTTTTGCTTCTCTTCCTCCAATTAAATTTGGACTTGGTGTTGATCATCCTATAAACATCCTTCTTGTAGGGATTCTTTTGAATAAGATCCTTGGATGATGAGTTTATGAACTCCCTCTATCACTGTGCTTCTCTTCTTTGCAAACACATTCCATCTTCAGAAACTGAGATAAAATCCACTAGTGGTAGTTGATTCTAATTTGTCACTTCTACACTTCTTCTTGTTTTGATGATAACTTCAAAACATTCTTCTCTTCTCACTAAAGATATTTTTAAGTATTAATTCCAATTTTTTATGTAAACTCCCCTTGAGTTTATGATCCCTTCTTATGCTCATTTCAGACTTTTCTTGTAGGTCATGAGAGTCTTAGAACAAACATTTATATTTAGTTCCACCACCATCTTCATTTCCATCGATGTGTTCTTTTGTATTTTCATCTTGCCTTTCATCATAATGGATGTCATTTTCATTTGCAGCACTATTATGCTCCTCATCATCTTGGGAAATGTTTTTGATGGTTGAGATCTTTGTTTCTTCTTCACTTTTGGAGTCTTTCTTCTTTCTCCACATCTTTCCATGAGGTACCCTGCTTACTGGCTTTGTTTGCTTCTTGAATTTCTTACTTAGATCCTTTTTCTTGATTCTGCAATCAATAGCCTTATGGCCAAACTTGTGACATTAGTCACAATAACCATAGAAACTCCCTTCAGTTTTGAGAGATCTTTGAGCTTTCTGATTCATGGCTTTCGTCCTCTTCCATTCCTTCCTTTGTTCTTGGACTTTCATGGAAGAATTCTTCCTTAGCTTACATTCTCTAGCCATATGTCCAAAATTATGACATGTGTAGCATTGACCCAAAAAGATTTGTTGGACCCTAGTTGTCATTGGTCTTTTAGGAATCACATTAGTTATGTCTTTGTTATGAGAGGAGGGAGCAGACATCTGACTTTCTTTCTTCATAGATGGACCCTTTAGTGTAGCAGCATGACTTATATTATCTCTTTTTTGGTTTTTGAAAGAGGAACATTCAGGCTTCCTTTCATTGTCATACCCTAAACCAGCTTTATCTTTTGATGGTCTTTGGCTACTCAAAATGTCATCCAAAGTCTTTGAGCTATTTTCAAACTTGGTTTTAATAGATTCTTCATTAAGCCTTTTTCTAAGCAAAGTAACTTCTTCTTCAAGTCTTCTAGATTTGTGCACTTCTTCTTTGTTTTTTTCATTAATGATCTACTGGTCTTCTAGCTTCTTTATTTCCTTTTTGAAGTTAGCAACTTCTTGTTTCAAGCTCTCAGCTTCTTCCATGCTAGCCAACACTTGTTGTCTTGAATTGTGCAACTCTTCTCAGAGAGTCTTGACTTCCTCTTCATTTGACTTTTGCTCTTCTTGATACTTTGAAAAATTTTCTTGCAAAGACTTTTTCTTCTTCTTGCTTTTTCTTAATTCTTCAAGGGTACTTATGAGTTCTGCTTCTAGGTTCAACTCACTTTCCTCATCTGAAGCATCTTCTGAAGTTTGAGTTATTGTTCCTATAAATAGATTTTATTCATCTTCATTTGTGTCTTCACTATTAGACTCACAAATAGCAAGGCTTGCTTGTGCTATCTCTTCATTTGAATAAAGTTTTTCCAATTTATTCCAAAGTTCCTTGGTTGAAACACATGGTCCAATCTTCCTTTTGATGGATTGAGGTATTCTATCCAAAATGGCCTCCATTGCATTTGCATTATTTTTCTTGGCTTTCTTTTGAGTTGGAGTCATTATTTTCTTTGGTGGGATATAATCAGAGATCACTGCATCCCATACATCAAGTCCTAATGACTGCAGATAACTTTTCATTATTATGCTCCAAAATATGTATTCTTCTTTTCCAAATATTGGAGATCCATTTTGTTTGTAAATCTCTTCTTGTTGATCCATACTGGTTTTTAATAGGATCTTCCTTCCAGTGGTTAAACTGTTAGTGAAGAATCCTGCTTTGATACCAATTGATGCAATATTGGTCAATACTAAGAGGGTGGGGGGTGAATTAGTATTGTTAACTTTTTACCTTTTAACTACTTATTAAACTTTAATCAAAACATGGAATCAACAAGATACACAAAAACATAGAATTTATCATGGAACCCCAATTGGGTAAACCACCAACACTTTCTATACTGCAAAATTATGTTTACAATACGTTTTCCAAGCCACAACTTGCTGGAGACACCAATCCCCAAGTTTCTCAGCCACCACTGAAGGATGCACCCACATCCTAGTTTCTGCCTGCACCTACACACAATGATACACCAATACCCTGATTTTCCAGCCACTACTGGAAGGAGGCCAAGACCCCCCTTGCAGGCATGTAGCCTGCCCTAGCACCACCCTACCTCCCTTGCTTGATATTATTAATACTTCTCTGGTCTTCTTCAACTTCTGTCTCTTTCTATCTTGACTTGGTCTCTGCCTTGCTACTACAAGGATCTTCACTGTCTTTTTACTTTGTTGGTCTCTGTCTTTTATTCTGCTCTCTTCTTCTGCTTGACTGTGCACTCCCTGGTCTCTGCCTCTTCTCACTGTAGATGCTACAAAAGTCTTCTTTGGTTTCTTGCTGGTCTCTGTCTTCTATTTTACTCTTGCTCTGCTTTAGATCTTCATCATTCCCCAGACACAATTTTTTTGATCTTTATACTGCTTCAGATCAACATCATTATTTAACCATATAGACCCTCTTTAATACTGGATCTTCATTATTTATGTCTTCTTCAACAAACTCAACTACAGAGCCATCTTCCTACTTCTTAAAATATTCATTATCCATCCACAAAAGAGACACACATTTATAATGACTTTGTTTTCTCAATATATATACCTCTCCAATAGTCATGTGTATTCTTTGAAAATAACACAACTCTTCAAAACAATGTGACCCTTTTTAAAACACGACTCTTCATTTAAAATCACTTGTTAATTATATCTTTTTATTTAACTTTTTACTCCAACAAAAAGGTTAAATATTTCTTTTCATCAATAAGTTTTCCCCATTTTCTTTAATTTTCAATTTTTATCTCTTATATCTTTTTATTTAACTTTTTACTCCAACAAAAAGGTTAAATACTTATTTATTTCGAGCAACAAGTTTTCCCTTTTTTTAATTTTCAATTTACATCTCTTATATATTTTTATTTAATTTTTTACTCCAACAAAAGGTTAAATATTTCTTTATTTCTTTCCAACAAGTTTTCCCCATTTTTTTAATTTTCAATTTACATCTCTTATATCCTTTTTATTTACATTTTTACTCCAAACAAATGTTAAATGTTTCTTTACTCTCACGTGCTTTAACATATATTTTAATTATATGTTTAACATATAGAAAACCTGTCCAAAATTTGAAGGTCATGTCTCTTCATTAAGAATTTAACTAACATCACGTCCTTATCTTTTATAAAACATCATGACTTTTCACAAGATGTGCCTCTTTATGTTTTATAACATATCACTTAATTCTTATATTTATTCTTAACAACATGCAACTTAATAAAGTATTACTCGTCATAAAACTTCGTTGACTTCATAGTTGTGAAACTTAGCAAGGGATTCTAAACCATCGATCCCTTCATATGTTTTATAACATATCACTTAATTCTTATATTATTATTCTTAACAACATGCAAACTCAACATTTTTCTTGGTTTTGATAGGTTAATAACTTGCAAGTGTGAACACTAGGAGAGGATCTGATCTCATGGCTAAATAGTCAGTTCATCAAAGAACATGATCATACCATCTTTGGATTTTACTGACACACACACACTCTTTGGTAGGCATTTGAAAATAACCTTCCAAATTGTTTAATTTCAACACTTAGACAAAATTGTCAAACCCTAGTCATTACTGTGCCAGGAGGCATTTTGGCAGACTCATATTTCACACGTGTGACACCCATAGGAAAATTGTCTCCTTGGCTGGATAGCCAGTTCATCAATGAACATGTTCTATACTTTCTGATGAATTTATCATCACTCAGACAGACTTGGGCGGGCATTTCAAATTGCCTTTTCAACCTTGTGAATTTTACACGGTCAATTTTAGGACTTCCTCCAAAACTTATTCTGAGACCCCTTTTTGGTAGATCCATAACTTTGTCTCTAGACATGTTCAAGGAGAACTAAGGCCATGGTTAGATAGAAAATCAAACATACTACAAGACCCCCATGTGCTGCGGGAATTTACTCTAACCCATAAATTAGGGCGGGCATCTTTCTGAGGTGATTTAGTCATTTTTGCTTGCTAAACCCCTGTTTTGGTAGGTCCATAACTTCTCCCTCAGGCACATTCTGGACAAAATGAAGACATGGTCAGGTAGGAAAAACAACAATCTACAAGACCCCCATATGGTGCGGTCATTTATATTCTCCTATAAATTATGGCGTGCATTTCCTTAAGACAGTTTACTAAATTTCCAGTACTTAGTCGTTTTCTTGTTTTTCACCAAATTGCCATATTTTTCCAAAATGATGTCAGATTGCTATAATGACTTCCTGGTAACTCCAGAACACCATCATGTGTTTTTTTGGCCTCATCACACATGCCACATCACCATACATGCCATGTCGTCACCACCAACCATGCCACATCAGCATACATGCCATCCTTTGACTTTCACTGAGTTCACTATTGCCATCATGTCCTTGGTTATTCCTTTGTCATCACTGAACTCCTTTTGACATTAATGACAACCGAATTCCATATTGCCAACACCCAACTAGAAAATTGAATTCCCTAAGCATACATAACATTCCTTAAGAAATAACATTATCCTTTGAGGTTCATGGTCCACCCTTGAAGCCCTAGGACATCACACATGCCCTGTATGATCCAATGGCCATTTCAATAATAAATATGCCAATGAATGTTCTCATGGTCTAGGGTCAAACATCATAGTCTAAGGCCATACAATTTTCCTTAGGGACTCATGGGCCTTGTGTGATGTGTTAAACCACCACACATGCCCAAAATAAAGAACCTTAAGCCTACGAGTGATATATGGTCACCATTTCAATGTGCATTGGTGCATGAAAATATGGTTCTCTAGGTCCATTTCATGTTTTATGCATGAAATATGGGATATTATGCAATAAGACATTTTCTCTTATAACTCATGGAAGTAGAGCCCATGCCGCCACTTAAACCCTCCATAGGTAATATTTGGCTAGCTATGAGTGGGATATGGTTGTCTTTTTAATGCTTACGTTATAATATTTAGCAAGTCCAGAGACATTGTATTAGGCCATAACATTTTCCTTTATGTAGGTTCATCGGCCATGGGTAGGGCCTCATGCCATCGCATGGGTCTCATTAGTGTTCCTCCTCTCACCATTCCCATGACCTCTAGAACCTTTTAAACTTTTAAACTTTCAGAGCTCATTTTTAGCATTAACCAGTGTGCATATCGTCGCCCCATGTTCTAAGGCTATGTGTGCACATTCTAATTACTTTCACATCATCTTTTGTTACACAAGGCTTTAAGATTGATTTATGTTGCCTTTGATTGCTCAAATGACCAATTTATGCCTTGTATATATGCCTAATTTGGCCTTTAAGACAAGAGGGAAATATTGAAGTGGCCTTTGAATTACATGATGAGATGCTGCAGAAAGGTCTTCGGTCTACTTTTGTTACATATAACTCATTCATCAATGGGCTTTGCAAAAAAGGTAGATTGCAGGAAGCAAAGTAGCTAATGGATGACATTACACAAACAAACTGGAATTGAATGAAACAACATACTACATGATCTTGGTGCTTGTTTAAACAAGGGTACTAATCTACATGAGGCTATTACATAGTTGAAAAAAATGCAGTAATTTATGCCATTTTTTTTATTAATTTATGGCACCTACAAGAGGGGGTAGGTAGAGGAAGCAAAAGACCTCTTGAATGAGTTGTTGGAAATTGTGATGACCTTATTGAAGATATTAGGAGACACTAATGAGAGGTTCCTACCAAGAATAGTTGATCAGGGGAAAGGCGAAAAAAAATAGTCGGGCTTAGGACTGCACCAATATCAACATTCAATCTACGTTGCAAGTTTATGGAAACCAATATAGGCCTTTGAATCAATCTATAGGAGCTCTAGATCGATTCCCATACTTCGAATTGATTGAAATATGGAATCTTTGTTGTAGATTTGGTCCATTTCACATGAAATGTTGTAGTGATTCTCCATCGAATAGGGTTTCAGGTTGAATTTGGATGCGTTGAGGGATCAACAGATCAAGGAAGATAGCATGGATATTTTGGAGTGAGTTTGGGCTTGCGTTGGGCTTGAGGGAAGTTGTTGGCATTGTTGGGCATTGAATCTAACATTTGGAGCCATGAATACACATGAGGGAAGGTCATAAAGCCCAAAGATGCAATATATACCATTGTTGGAAGTTCGGTCTACGTTTTTTATAGTGAAAAGTCATTAGGAGATTTGAAGAGGATGTATGCTATTGGTGAATATTTTCAAGAGGAAAGAGGACAAAGGGTTTCTATTTGGAGGACGAGCTACTATGAGGAGGAATATGCACTCATAAAGGGGGTCGAAATCACATTCTTCGTATTATTGGGTTCACGTTTTCTCAAGAGGAGACGAGTATTTCATTCCTGGGCAGAGAACACAAGTTTAAAAATTGGATTGAATAGCAACATCAGTGGTTAAGCAGGCTGAGGGCTTCTTCATTGATTGGAAGAGAGTGTTGCTTCCACAAAGGGAGACCAAGCACTTATAAGGAGAGCCGAACCATTTGGGAAATCAAGTTGACCAGTATGGGGGTCGATGATGATATAGAGGACAACCAAACTCAGACTTGCGCCTAGATACTAAGTATCCCACTGTCTCCCCTTCTAAGCAGAGATTGTGGGGGGGTCAGATCATGCATATTCACTACGTTTTTGGTAGTTCTGGGAAGAGTAATGATCTAAATATCAGCACATATCAGTTTGGTGGGGAAACAAAGAGGGTTATGGGTGTCTTTACTAGGTTGAGCGGTGTAAACTACACCTACAGGAAGCAGATATACTAGCTGGGTGTCAATTGGAGAATCTAGGACTGAATCTATAACCCGAAATTGGCATAGTTTGGTACAAAACCCTAGGTTCTAAGTCCATGGAATCTATCTCTAATCCTTACATGCCATGTGTGGGGACTCAAGCCACAACATAGGCCATGCATACTCAATATTTGACATGTGAGTAAGATGTGGTGTCACATTTGAAGTTTTAGTACACCAATGATGGTTCTCGCAACTAACAAAATGGTTAGATAGAATTAGGTTTTTTTGAGATTTTGGGCTCAGACTGTGTTTCTCAATGAATTATCAGATCTTCAACATGGTTAAATAGATTTAGGGTTTTTTGACATTTCGGCCTTAGACCTTGTTTCTCTTCAATAGGAAAATCGAAATCTATGCCCCAACCATGGTTGTAAAATCCATGTGACATCCCATTTAATTTATGCAATGCTTGTATTTCATAGGCAATGGCAAAGTCTAAAAGTGCATAATATAGATCTGTAATGGGGACTCTAACGGGTTCTTAGTAAACAAGTGAAACCAATGCTTCTAGAATGGAATCATCAATTGGAACTGGATCTACTACCTTTGAGTCTAGGAGGTAAATTTACTTTGCTCCTATTGGTTCTAGTTCAACTTCTTATGTTGCCGGGTCTTGATCTTGACCCGAGCCACCTTGGAAGTATCACTAGTTGGAGTTAATTTTAAGAAAAATCCATCAGTAAGTTCAGTGAAAAGTACTGGTTCGTGTACCCGACCCCCCGGTATGGGTACCCATGCAACAATATGGAGCATTTCAGGACAGTGAACACTATTAAGCAAAGTTTTATATAGGCAAGTAATGGAATTATAGAGTATCCATGGATAAGAACCAAACGTTTCTTATGCAGTCACTAAATAGTAAATTTTGTTAATTTTGATTTCAAATATAAATGGTTGTCTTACCTTAATATTTCTAGAATCTAATGACATCCATGATACCGATGTTTAAGTCCAGTAAACACTTTTTTCTTTATTAAGACCTGCAATTACCACCTATATTCAGATAATGCACAAATATAACCCATTTTGGTGCATTCTTTGTTTCCATCCCTGCTAATGAAGCATATCTACATAAAACATGTGGTTGGAAATCATAGTTAGCTTCAATTCACAATACTGAAACTTTAATTCCACGCTTCATTTCCATATCTTTTATTTAGAGGTGGTTGAAGATAAAAGCACCAATCAATAATAACAATGACATAATTTAATTCAATCTCTTCTAGAAATTATATTACCTCTTCTCTTCCATCTAACATATCCTATCAAAATTTTGATTTTAACATATAAGAGTTCTAATTTTAATTGAAGAATTATTCGAGTGACCAAATTTAGAAAGTTAGAAGTACATTTTTGCGAACTACAAATTTAGAATTAGTTGTACTTTTCTTCAACTTTTATACCAAACTATATACAAGAAGATTTTATGAACTACTTGTTTCAAACATAGCCTCCTTTGATAAGTTAAGGATTTCAAATTTATCACATAAACTCGTAGAATTTGGAAATATAGTAGTTGTTAGAGATTCATATGACTCTCAATTAATGAACAATAAACATTTGTAATTGAGTAAGAATTAGAACATGGGAAGCACTATTAGAATTCTTCATAGAGTACATTTTGACATAAATAGACTGGTTACCAAAAGAGGGCAAGATTAAATGCCATCATCCTAAGATACACGATATCAATGAGGATACCCACCTTGGAAGGTTCATCTCATATAATGGAAAATATATGCATTATGTTGTAGAGTGTAGACATGTCAGCATGAGCCAGTTAAATCCTTGCAATGTGATGAACCTAGTACTTCTCTTCCAACAAACCCTTGTAGAATCCTTCAAGTAGTTATGGGCCAGGTTCAAGTAATTGTGTGCATGCTATAGTAATTATTGGCTCTTTTCGCACCTCCTAACAACCTTATTATTAGTGATAACCAGTAATACGAAGAATTTTTCTTGTTTTGGGCACTTTTCGGAACATTTATGGGCACTCCTCTGTCCCAAAACAACAGTTAAAAGGAAAAATATTAAACCTGGGTTGAGTGCAAGCAATTTTGGGAGGTCAACAATCATGGAATCAACATTAACAATAGACTTGGGTGTTGTTCCACCATTCAACAATAATAAACATCATGGTTACCAAATCTAGAATAATTCTTGGCTGATTTTGTTCGTCTAGATGACCGTTGTTTGTGGTATGTCATGGCCATGTTAAATTTTCAAATTGACCACCTTTCAGATTGATATTTCTTTTTGAAGATAGACTCTTTTGATAGGGGTTATGCTTTTTTCACAAAATTTAAGATTTGGAAAGAGTGATTGATATTTCTTTTTGAAGTTGGACTCTTTTGACAGGGGTTATGTTTTTTTCACAAAATTTAAGATTTGGAAAGAGTCATTCCCAGACATTGCTAGTGTATCGATCAAACATTATTTATCTTGCAGATAGATATTGCTCACAAGAACTGGTACCAAAATTTACTACATTTCAAAGACCTCACTTTGTTGTCTTTCCAATGTCATTGATTGCATTCCAGCAAAACTAAGTCTCGTGTATACTTTGTTATGTGTTTTGTATGGATTTAATTGCAGAAACTGAGGCAATGACCATTTTAGGTAATTTTTCTAAGAAATATACTTATTCAATTTACAAATCACTGTGACATGTATATCAATATGTGTATCCAATGTCATCTGTCCTCGGAATGTTTGTAGATGAAAATGGAAAGGCCCCCAAAAAAACTTCAATATCCTTTAGATTGTTTTTGTTCTTTAAGATAGTTAGTAAATTGCATCTCCTGAGTAACCAGCCCTGCAATATTGAGTCTTCCAACACTTTTGTATGCATCTATTATCGCTCTATAACTAGATTCATTTGGCTGAAAACCCTCATATTTCATTTTATTAAACATCATTTTTACACCTTCTATCAAGCCTGCCTTTCCATAGCTAATGATCATACTCGTGTAGGTAGCAACATTGGGTTCAAGACCCTTGGTTTTCATGCCCATAAACATCTTTAGAGACTCATCAATCTTGTTTGCACTTCCAAATGCATAAATAGAAGCATTGTATGCAGCCACGTCAAGCTCCAAACCAATCTCTTGTAATTGTTCACAGTCCTCCAAAGCCTCCTCATGCATTTTCACCATGGAATAAAGAGTCACTATCAATGCTTGCATACTGTGGGGGATTCCACTCTCCCATGCAATCTCAAGCTGATTTACTGCCTCCATTGGAAGGCTTCCTTTCTTCGAAATTGTACCCTATGTTTTGTATGTGACAACATCTCATTAAAAAATCCCATGTGATTACTTTGTTTTATGGGTTCACCCACATAAACATTATAGCCTTCAAGAATGATTTGTAAACTTTGGACCACCACCAATTTCCCTCAATCTCTCAACTATTTAAAAACATGGCAGTGTGCCCAAACACACTATGTAGCTTTCATTAGAAGGGTTTTTAAACCACTCCAATCTATCTTCTTAAAATCTAATTTTGACAAATTATAGGAGAAACTTTGAACCAATCTATTCCATGTGCCAATTGAATCTCCCCCAACCACACAATTGTTTGGGTACACAGGGTACTCCCAAAAGACCGAACACCTAGAGCAACCACTTCACACAAACAGATCACAGATCGATACACCGATGTTTTAACGTGGTTTAAACCCTCGTGAGGGAAACACTCCACGGCCCCGACCAAATAACTTCTACAAGACAATTTATTATGCAAAGAAAGAAAGTTACAAATGAGCTTCTCATAATCGATCATCTTTCCAATGACCCTCCATGCTCTTTAAATAGAGATCATGGACCAATCGGGTGTTAAGCCACGAATCAAGGGTAGGTATGATCTAAGAGAAGTTGAGCCGTCGGATCACTCTATGTTGGGAGCATATCGTGACCGTCGGATTAAGTATTTACAAATGCATACTAGTGCATACTAAAGAAACACACTTTACCTAACGGATCTATTACACAAGTTGATCTTAACTAACTTCTAAGTGTCTAAATATCCTAACATCCCCCTTAAGAACAACTTGGGATAGGATTGAAGGATTTACAAAAGAGACACTATTAGGAGAAGGAAGGAGGCATTAGAGCCTATCCCCCCTTAATGACAAGTTCCTGAAGTCCTAAGATAGATCGAAGTTTAGAAAACTTCGCTTCTGTAAGAGACTTGGTGAAGATGTTTGCAACTTGATCATCTGTAGGACAAAAGAGCACTTCAAGAACACGATCATGAACAAGATTTCTGATGAAGTGCATATGTAGCTCAATGTGTTTGTTGCGTTGATGTAGGACTGGATCTTTGGAAAACTTGATGGCACTTTGATTGTCGTACCAAAGTGGAGTAGGTTGCTGCTGCTCGAATCCAAACTATGAAAGGATATGTCGAAGCCATAAAGCTTCCTAACTGGCATTAACCGTAGCTCGATATTCTGCCTCTACTGAAGAAAGAGCAAGAGCTTGTTGTTTCTTGCAAGCCCAAGTGACAGGTCTAGATCCCAGACTGAAAAAATAACCTGCTGTAGACTTCGATCATCAGGATCGTCGGCCCAATCTGAATTAGTGAAACCAACCAACAAAGGTTTCCCCCCTGTACTGTAATGAATCCCAAACTGAATTGTACCTCGAATATATTGAAGTATTCTTTTAGCTGCTTTCCAGTCACTTTCATGAGGTGTTTGCATATAACGGGAAACACGACCAACAGCAAAGGAAAGGTCAGGACGGGAATGAGTCAAGTATAAGAGACTACCAACAAGCTGACGATACAAGGTGGCATCTACTTCAGGTGAAGTACAAGTGGAAAAACGTTTGACTCCAGACTGGAAGGGAGAAGGGGCTGGTGTACAATCTTCCATGTGAAAGTGATGAAGAAGGTCACAAGCATACTTAGACTGAGAAAGAAAGATTCCTTCTTTGGTTTGCAGGACTTGGAGACCAAGAAAATAATGCAAATGTCCTAAGTCTGACATTTCAAAATTTTGCTTAAGACTGGATTTCACATGGGTTATAAGCTTAGGGTCACTACTAGTAAGAATAAGGTCATCAACATAGACAACAAGTATGATGAGATGGTTTCCTACTTTCTTGGTATAGACATTGGGGTCAGAATGGCATCTAGAAAAACCAGTGTCAAGGAGAAAGCTATCCATTTTGGCATACCAAGCTCTAGGATATTTCTTAAGTTCATAGAAGGATTTCTTAAGGCGGCAGACAAGGCTAGAGTTATTCTGAACATATCCAGGAGTTTGTTCCATGTAAATTTCCTCCTGTAAATCACCATGTAAGAAGGAAGACTTGACATCCATTTGATGGACTTCCCAGTTATGTAAGGCTGCAAGGGAAAGAACAAGGCGGATTGAGTTCATTTTTGTGATAGGAGCAAAGGTTTCATTGTAGTCAATCCCTTCAACTTGAGAAAAACCTTTGGCAACTAACCTTGCCTTAAGTCTTTCAACACTTCCATCTGATGCATACTTAGTTCTGTAGACCCATTTACATCTGACAAGTTTTCTTCCTTTTGGAAGAGGTACAAGATTCCAAGTATCGTTCGCCATTAAGGAACAATATTCTTCATCCACAGCTGCATCCCAATCTGGATTTCCTGAAGCTTCTACAAAGGTTTCTGGATCATGATTCTCAGAAACTTGAGCCAAAAGAGAAGAGGCTCGCTGAAACTGAGAACGTGTTCGATGTTGATCTCTAGGATCACTGGAAAAATCACCAGCTGCTTCACATGTTGAACAGACCCATCGAGGAAGCACTTGTGCTAGTGCAACTGGAGGAACATGAGCAGGCGGAGGTGGATTTTCATCCTCACTGTCATCATCAGAAACTGGAGTTGGAAACCTGTCAAGGAAGTTGGAAGAAGAAGAAGGCACAATCGCCGAATCAGGCTCGCAAGCCAAAGATGGCACAATCGTCGAGTTAGGCTCGCAGGCCAAGAGATTTTTATCAAATTTAACATCTCTTCTAATGATTACATCATGAAAATGTTGTTGAAGAAATATATAACCTTTTACATCTTTAGAATATCCAACAAATATGCACTTTTCACTTTTAGGCTGCAATGCTTTCCATTTCTCATCCGGAATGTGAGCCCATACTTCACTACCAAACACACGGAAGTGACTTACATCTGGTTTAATTTTACTCCATGCTTCTTCCAGTGTGATACCTTGTAATGCTTTAGTGGGGGTGCGATTAACTATGTAATTTGCACAATTAATGGCTTCATCCCAAAATTGAAGACTTAGTCCCTTAGATTGGATCATACAATTAGCCATTTCTTTTAAAGTGCGGTTCTTCCATTCAGCTACACCATTTTGTTGTGGTGTATATGGAACAGTGTGTTGTTGTTGGATTCCTTGTTCAGTGCAGAAAGTAGTGAACTTTTTGTTAACATATTGTCCCCCATTGTCAGATCTTAACTTAATAATTTGATGACCAGATTGTTTTTCAACAAGGGCCTTGTAGGCCAAGAACATGTTAAATACTTCGCTCTTAAGTTTTAGGAAATAAACCCAAGTGCATCTGGTGTAATCATCAATGAAATTTAAGAAATATTTGAAACCAGAAAAGGAAGCAGATGGAAGAGGACCAAACAAATCACTATGCACAAGCTCCAAGGGAATCGAGGCGTGCCAAGAGGCACGTTTGTCAAAACTATCTCGATGATGTTTTCCGAATACACAACCGGAACAAACACCATCCCTGCAGACCTGTCACCATATTGTCTTTACATAATTGTTGCAATGAGTGATAATTTAAGTGACCAAATCGCTCATGCCAAAGTTTGCTCAAGTTATCACTATGAGTAATAAAAACTGAAGGAAAAGGTGATGACCCAAAGTTGTTAAACTTGTACAACCTGGTAATATCATCAACAATTCCGGTAGCTAGGACCTGTTGAGGATCTTTAAATCCTTGATTACAACTTGGTGAGGTGTAAACGTCACAGTTTTACCTTCACCAAAATGAGTGATTTGATAGACTGATAACAAGTTACAGGAAATTCTTGGAACACATAGTACATCACTGAAATGACCATTATCTACTGGAACTATTCCAGCTCCTACAACACTTAGAGATCTATCATCACCAATAAATATTTGTTTGGTGTTACATTAATGCATAGTAGAAAAGATGGTTTGATCCTTAGCCATATGATAAGATGCTCAAGAATCAATGAGCCATTCATTTGAAGTAGAAGAAGAAGATGCATTATAAGAATAACCAGAAGCACAAAGTGCATGTCCATGAGAGGTAGATCCTAAAGGCGAATCTAGGCTGATGTGGTGCTTCTTCATTGTTGCTTCCAAGGCTGCCATCTTCTTGAAACACTTAGATTCATCATGATTATCTTTCCCGCAATAGTTGCAATGACGCTCAGTCTTCTTTCCTTTTGGCTTGGATCCTTTGTCATTTTTTAAAGAAGGAGTTGACTGAGAGGGTTTAGGACCCTTGTTTGACTTATTATTGCGAAAATTTTGTTTCCTGGGAGGCTTGGACTTTTCTTTCTGTTGGGACAATAAGGCTTTCCCAGATGTATCTGCATTGTTAATTATTCCAAGATGGATGAGCTTATCTTGCTCTCCAATCAAGGAATCACAAAAGGTTTCAATACTAGGCTCTTGATAGCTAGTTGCATTCAATGATTCTTTCATGGAGTAAAATGTAGATACAAAAACATAAAATGCAGGTCCAAGTTTGAAAAGAATATGATAAATGCATTGTTTGTCTTCCCTCTTAATCTTGCATTCTTCACATAAGAGTTTAAGAGTTTTGTACTTATATAAATAATCTTGTATGCATGAAAAATCACTTGGATTTAAAGAAATCAACTCATTTTCGAGTTGGTGACCTCGAGTTTCATTGTGTTTACCAAACATAGATTCCAACTTATCCCAACCAGCATCAGGTTCATCAATTCCAGATATGTGGAATCGCAAATCAGTAAATATTGACATCCCAATCAATCCACGAGATTTGTCACATCTATTTTCCCATTTGATTTTCTTATCATCATCAGTAGGTTCTATTTCTTTCCCTGAGGTAATTCTGAAAAGTCCTCTACTTCATAGAACATCCTCCATATGAGATTTCTATGAGAAATAGTTGGAGCCAGTAAGTAGAATATCACAAGGGGTGGCCATATTTGTAAATTAATGGCTGTAAAAGTAGAAACCAATAGTCTGAATGTGAAAATCTTGAAAAAATAGGCGGTTTAAAAAACAACGGCACTAAAAACTGACTCCGTATGATGAAGTTATGCTTGAACAAATAAACTGTTGAAGATGTCTCCAATAGTGACGTGACAGATAGAAAATGATCAGCTAAAAAAAAGGACCCCCCTCTTCCCAAGATGAACCTTTGATAATCACTTTACAATAAAGTTGCTTTAAGTGAATCACTTTTACAATGATTTACTTTAAATAGTGCAGCAATAAAAATGAACTTAAGTAAATCGCTTTGTATTTTTATTTTTTATTATTTAAGTGAGATGCACTTTTACAATAAAGTAACTTGAAAATAGAAATTGCATGCACTTTTTCTTTTAAAAGTAACTTCCTAAGACTTGAACTCAAGACCTATTAAGGAATAAAGCAACTTTGAACCAAGTGAGTTAGATTAAAAGGTATGTAAAATATGAGAATGAGAAAGGGGTTTTTTATTTTTTATTTTTTTTATTCTTCTCGCTCGGTTTCCGTGCTTGCCTTTTTTTCTGCAAAACACCACAAATCGAAACAAAAAAACTTTTCCACACGTTTGGGGTTAGATCTTGTTAGCTTGCCCAGAAAGTCTACGTTTTCTCTCTATTTCTGATTTGCCGATATCGCTCAAGGTGCACAGCAAAGAGCATACACAGCCAAGAAAAACCCTTTCCCTTTTTGTTTTTGATTCGCCGAGATCGCACAAGGTGCACGGCAAAGAGCATGCGCAGACAGAGAAAGCAACAATCTGAAACTAAAAAAAATCTAATAATAAAAAACTGATAAAATATGATATATTTAAAAAAAATAAAAATAAAAAAGCATCACTGTAACATTATACCTTCAGATTTGATGAAATACGTATTTCTGAAGCAACCAAGAACCGTGTTCGATCAAACGAAAACTATTTCCCAATGGAAACGGTGCTCTGGACGCAATGGAACACCTCCCACAACCCAGAAATGCACAAAAATACCAGAACCAGAAACCCTTTCAAGTTTCGGCAACAACAGTTCAAGATCTAGATCATAACCGGAAGCGGCTCTTCATAAAAGCTCTGATACCATGTTCGGGTACATAGGGTACTTCGAAAAGACTGAACACCTAGAGCAACCACTTCACACAATAGATTGATACACCGATGTTTTGACGTGGTTTAAACCTTTGTGAGGAAAACACTCCATGGACCCAGTCAAATAGCTTCTACGGGACAATTTATTATGCAAAGAAAGAAAGTTACAAATGAGCTTCTCATAATCGATCAACTTTCCAATGACCCTCCATGCACTTTAAATAGAGATCATGGACCAATCAGGTGTTAAGCCACGGATCAAGGGTAGGTATGATCTAAGAGAAGTTGAGCCATCGGATCACTCTATGTTGGGAACATATCGTGATTGTCAGATTAAGTATTTACAAATGCATACTAATGCATACTAAAGAAACACACTTTGCCTAATGGATCTATTACACAAGTTGATCTTAACTAACTGCTAAGTGTCTAAATATCCTAACAACAATTTTATCAACATATTTCCATTCCTCCCTCCAATAGGTGCTTGCAATACTTTAGGAGGCCTTTACCTTTATCAACCTCCACTTAGATGCAATCATATGCATCTATTGTCGAGCAAGAACTTTGACTATGTCTATATATTTACCAAATATGTTTCCAATGGATTTGTATGTTTCATCATCCAAACTAATAGAGATAAATGTCGAAGTGTTACCCAACCTTGTAATGTGGTTGGGCTTCTTATTTTTGTTTGAAATCAAACATTCATCTACTCAAATACATATAACACGACCCCATAAACCATGGATCATTTTTTAGAACATTTTCCTTAACCAAGGTTTATCTCAAAGAAGAAGGTGCATAATCCATTTGCATAGAAATAATAGAGGGTCTAACCCCCCCTTCATATAAGGGATCTACTACTCATGGAGTTAGTTATCCTCAATTTTTGGGTTTGGCCAATTACTTGTAAATATTTCAACCATAGTTATTTTTGAAAAGGTAACGAATTTCTTCTCAAGCGTATTTTAATGGGCTATTAGAGTTGGGATTTTTTCCATTCGTTTTTAGATTTTGAGCCATATCAACCAATGCACTTTAGGATTTGAATTCTTAGAGTTTCCATTTGGTTTTAAAATTGTCACAACGATACTAAAATTAGATGATTACCCCCATGAGAATGGACAAAGAAGCTCATATAGTTAAAGGAAATCCTAACATAGATAAATGATAGTGTTTTTCTTTTAAGCAAAAAAAATAGAACATCATTCTATTACGATAATAAAAACATTACAATAATCATTTTTACAAAATCCTAGGGGCTCAAACAGCCATCCTAGATATCAGACCAGAGCTTGTCAACATAATTCCAAGACCAAAGCCTAAACTCAACCGAAGGAGTACTATCCACATAACCCCACATCCAACACTAGAGAGTCGCAAAGATACAGACCTTAGCAGTAGTAGAGAACCAGATACAAACAGAGAGCAACTTAAAAAACAACTATAAAAAACTACTAGCCAATGTAACCCCCATACCCATTACAAAACCGATGTTGTGAAGTCAGATATCCAAGATCGTAAAAAGACTAATACCAGAGTCAATACAGGTGAATCTTTAGATCCCACAAACAGCACCAACAAAAGCATCGAGGCCGTATCCAGTCCAAAGTCACCAGGTCGCATCAATACCCAAAACAAACCTGACAACCTTCCGTTCTAGTAAGAAAACAAACATGCCGACAAGCCGCACCAGCGTCCGAACACAAAAGATGACAGGCAAAGAGAGAATTAAGCCGACGGTCCAGCCTCGTCATCAATATTCACCACCGGGGGTGTTTTAGCATCCTTGCCTTTGCCACACAGGTTTATCACCCGAGGATTATCAACTTTCTTAGGTTGGGTAAGGAAAGAAATTCCCATATCGACCGCAAGAGCATCTAATTTCATATGAATCCAGTTGGATTCATCAGCATGCTCCTTACACAGTTCCTTCAATTGAGTCATCCTCAAAAGAACCAAACAGAATGTCCATTTGAGTTTCCGTCGCCTGGGCAATGAGGGTTTTAGTCACCCAAAGCATCACAACACACCGATTATAGAGACCCATATGACCCCGGGTATTACCGAGATCGTGAATCCAATCAACCATGGCTACAGCCTCCGAAGGAATTTCCTGCACACCAACCCTACACCACAGGGTGTCTTCCAAGTTTTCTACCACCCTTTGCACATTCTGAGGGAAGTAACGACGAAAAAAGACAGCGGTAGCGGCCGCATTCCACTACTCATGACTAGGACCATATTGGCCATCAATCCCTCTTTCCTCATTACCCGGCTCCATAGGAGTGTGTCTAACTCTTCTAGTAGGACGCCCTCTCGACGGCATGGTATTGTTGATCTTACTCAAACTCCTTCCCCCACTGTTAGGATAAACACACTTCAATCCGACAACAACAGAATAGAGAGAATTACCATAGTTACTCAGGACATCCTGAGACTCCAAATTTAAAGGCAAGCCACCCCTTATGTCCATTAAAGCCATTAAAACCAGCCACTTCGTGTAATTACTCAAACTGTCCCGCATTCCCGTCAGCTCAACATTCATCTACTCCGAATGACCCATCACATCAGTGTAAGGCCGATCCCAAATTAACTTCGCACGCACCATATCACGAACCCTGACCTTAGTAGACGAAGGGAGATCTACGGAAGCCCGATCCATGGCATACTTAAAACAAGAGGCTGATGACCGCTTGTCCTTCCCACCCTGCATAAGGTACCATCTTTTAATACCCATCGAAATTAGTGAGGCTCCTGTTGTCTCCAAACTGCGCCACGCCACCCCTGTCACTTTCTGCAATCATCAAACATTGCTGATGACATCTAACCGACATAATTTCCAGGGCATCACCGTCCCACCAGTCATTATGGTTAAGATCCCCATGATTATCCAATGCATCCGCAAGCCCATTGGCGCTTCTCCTTACATGTTGGAATGTGACAGCGTTAAACGAGGTGATGAGTTGGCCAAGGCACGTCAACTTCCACGCAAGCCTCCACGACCTCGCCAGCTTCGCAGCCTGGGTCCCATGGTTAAGTTTAACAGTTTCCTAAATCAACATGTTAGAGTCACCTTCGACGATTAAACTGCTCACACCACAACGCGCTGCCATGCATAACCCATGCAACATTGCTTCACACTCAGAGACATTATTGGTTTCACGCCCCAGGTGCCCGAAGTAGCAAAAAAGAATCCTGCCATGATCATTCCGCAGAGCACCTCCATACCCAACCTGCCCAGGGTTCCCCTAAGACGCTCTGTCAAAATTTAGTTTAAGCCACCCTTTTAGTGGTGGAGACCTGTGAAATTTTCAATTACTAGGAACTAGATTCATAAGACAATTTCACCATGGAATATTTTAGACAATGAGAGAAGAAGAATAGAGAGAATAAATTATGGAAAACACTCTGTATATTATTCATTGATATTGTAACAATATATAACACATCCTCCATGGACAAAATCGAATTGCTTTGAGGCAATATGGAAAGAGCAAAAAGAAAGGCTCAGAAAAAGACAAAAAAAACCTTAGGTGGCAAAAGCAGTTTCCAAAACTATGCTAGAGGCTCACGAATTTGGAAAGTATGGTATGGAATCTCATGAGTGAGGTAAATAGGATGTATTGGTGGCTTTAGAAGGTTAGATATGATGTGGAGGTCGAATTGGTCAAGTGGCAAAAGATTCCAAGTTAACTAGCTTTATCTTTTCCACTAGAAAGTAGAAAAAGCAAGACAAAGCTAACTAAAACTGGATAGTGTCTTTCTAATTTAGGAATAGAATAAAATCAGACAGAATCCAAGGAAATCTTATCCAGAATCTATCAAAATTTGTTTTTGTGAATGAGGATAGCATGTGGTTCACTAAAAGACAAAACTGGCCTATTCTACCTAGTCAAAACTCAGGAAATTAATCATAAATGATTAATTAATTTTATCCTAAGTCTAGAATGACATAGTGGGTTTTTTAAATGTTCCAACACCCCCCCTTAAGCCTGACTTTATGTGATGGGAATCATAAAAATATAAAAAATATAGGGCCCAAGCAACAAGGCTTGTGGTCACCCCAATACAAAAATAACTAGTCCATGTAAATCGAGGAAACAGGGAAAACCTCAAGGGAACAAAACCCTCCCTAAAAAATGGACATGCTTGATGTCTTCATACTGTCATGTTGCTCATTTGAATGAGCTGAATGAGCTGAATGGGCTGCTTCTGAGTAATTGACTTGATGAAGAGATTGTGGATGTCATGATCATGCATCAGTGCATCAATGTTGTGTAGGCAAGAACCATGTGTTGAAGCTCTATGAAGCTCATCTTCTGATGATGGAGGAGCATCAAATGAATTTTTCTTGCTGCTATAACATATATAATCAAATTTGAAAACATAATCAATGATGGAAAGAAGATCTATGCATACTCCTTCCCAAGGAGAAACAATGACCTCAATAGGATCAATTTCTTCTGTAGCTGCAATATGGTGTACTAGTTCTTGTACTTTCTTCTCAAACTGATGTAGAACCTTTCTGATATTTAAAATGAGATCATGCAGCTATGAAATATCATAATGTAAGTCATATGGATCAGCAACCAATAAAGATGTGGAGTCTCCATGACTGAACACAATTTCAGTAGAAAAGTTTGAGAAACTAGATCACCCGGACAGCTGAGCGAGCCTGGAGAGTGTGAGGACTTGAATTTTGAACCATGAGTGATGGGGTCAGGTCTAGATGTGTGGAATATCAGTCCAAATAATGCCAAAACAATGGTTTTCCAACCAATGAAAGATATGCAAGACAAAAGTGCAACAGAGGCAAGTGGCACAATGTAGGAAAACATAGAATTGTGTAGTTTCTTAACTGGAGAACTTGGGGTTTGTAGGGTCTTTTGTGCATCCAAAGGTTGGGAATATGATGTGGGATATGTAATGACCTGCATATCAAACTGTAAATCATCTTCTAAATCAGAATCTAAAAGATTTGAATGATGGTGGAAAGACCTTTCAGAATACAAGTCAGAAGCTAGTAAAAAATGACTAGTTTTGAGAGTAGACTTGGATGAACTGGCTAAAGATTGTTCCAAGGAAGAGGTGGAGGTTTCTGATTCTGATATATCAAAATGTGAATCAATATCAGAGACATCAGAATTATATTTCACTCTAGCACTCAAAGCATAAACATTATTACCTTTGGGAGAGGCTTGGAGACAGAGTTCTTGTTCTACAGCAACCTTGCCTTGTTCTTTCTTTGCAAAGTCATGAACATCTATGTTATGCTCTTCAAGCATCTTGGCCATGATGTCCAATTTCTTCTTGAAGCAAGATTTCTCAGGATGAGTGCCTTTGTAGCAATAAGAACACTTGGGCTTCTCCTTCTTCATCTTCTTGGATTTGGAATCTCCATCAGAATCCTCTTCATCTGACAATATCTTCTGTTTGGATTCGTCAGTCTTGAAACTCTTTACTCCATGAGCAACAAGTGCAAAGTCTTTGGAGGGTGATTGATCCCTCATTTGGACCAGCTTGTCCTTTTCTTGAGTGAGTGAATCAATGAATGCATCCAAGGTTGGCATCTTCCACTTGGGAACTGCAAGTCTTGTAGAATGAAAAGTAGACACAAATACTGAGTATTCAGAGCTCAGTTTTGACAGAATGGTAAGGATTAATTGCTCATCCTTCTTCTCTATACCACATTGCTTGAGTTGAAGCACTAGGTTCTTGAATTTTGAGATGAACTCCTCCATAGAATCAAAATTACTTGGACTAAGAGAGATCAACTCAATCTCCAACAAATGACCTCTGAGCTCGTCCTGTTTTCCAAAGAGAGACTCTAGCTTTGTCCACACTTCATTTGGAGTTGATAGAGAATCGATATGGAATAGAAGATCTGGAGATACAGAGAGACAAAGTAACCCATAAGCTTCATCAAGCCTATTGAACCATTTGGATTTTAATGCAACAGATCCTGGCTCAGTTTCAAGCCCCATAGTGACTCTATACAATCCTTTGCTCCGAAGCTGGATGATCATATGCGCCTTCCAATCAAAGAAATTGAAGGGAGTGAGAGTCACATCTTTGGATTGATTTTGCTCCATATTGATGCACTCCTGGTAATGGTAATACCTGCAAAAAACACTCTTGGAAATTGTTTTGAATCAAGCTAGCTCTGATACCATGTGATATTTTCAATTACTAGGAACTAGATTCATAAGACAATTTCACCATGGAATATTTTAGACAATGAGAGAAGAAGAATAAAGAGAATAAATTATGGAAAACACTCTCTATCTTATTCATTGATATTGTAACAATATATAACACATTCTCCATGGACAAAATCGAATTGCTTTGAGGTAATATGGAAAGAGCAAAAAGAAAGGCTTAGAAAAAGACAAAAAACCCCCTAGGTGGCAAAAGCAGTTTCCAAAACTGTGCTAGAGGCTCACGAATTTGGCAAGCATGGTATGGAAGCTCATGAGTGAGGTAAATAGGATGTATTGGTGGCTTTAGAAGGTTAGATATGATGCGGAGGTCGAATTGGTCAAGTGGCAAAAGATTCCAAGTTAACTAGCTTTATCTTTTCCACTAGAAAGTAGAAAAAGCAGGACAAAGCTAACTAAAACTGGATAGTGTCTTTCTAATTCAGGAATAAAATAAAATCAGACAGAATCCAAGGAGATCTTATCCAGAATCTATCCAAATTCATTTTTGTGAATGAGGATAGCATGTGGTCCACTAAAAGACAAAACTGGCCTATTCTACCTAGTCAAAACTCAAGAAATTAATCATAAATGATTAATTAATTTTATCCTAAGTCTAGAATGACATAGTGGGTTTTTTAAATGTTCCAACAAGACCAAAACGACAGGCTATCAGGGGGACAAACACCAGCCAGGGTCCGACCGATGTAACGAGAGATCCCCAAAATATCCCAGGTAAGCATAATTTGTAACTCATTAGCAGGTATTTTTAGATCCTGTTCATTCCATATGGTTAATTTGAGAGTTTCGGTGATACCATGTTGAATACCCTCCCAAACCATCTTCCAGGACTTGATCTTACCACTGAATATACGTTGATTCCGCTCCTTCCAAACTTCCCATATGAGAAATCCAGGGAACAGTTGCCAAACTCGGTTAAGTAGTCTTCCTTGAAAGGGATCAACCTTCCACCGTTTCATAGTTTCATCTGGGGCATTTCTAACTCTGTTCGACATGCGGAATCTCATGGCTCCTTCATCCCACAGTGCAGAGGTAAAACAACAACCATCCAGCAGGTGCACTATTGTTTCTTCGTTGCTACCACATAGGCTACATCATGAAGGTCCTTCAAAGCCCCACTTCACAATATTGTCCCACGTTAGGATTTTCCCTTTCATTACCAGCCAGAGGAAAAGAGTGACTTTGGGCCACAATTTCACTCCCCACAGATGCTTCCAAGTATTGTCACCCTATAGGCTCATCGAGGTAGTTAGAAGGCTATAAGCTTTCGTTATAGTGAACATACCTTTAGGGCGGTGCCCCCAGTGGAGGATGTCTTTGCCCCTCTGCATTTTTATCATGCGAATCGATATTATATCATGGATTTGCCGTCCAATATCAGCCCCATAGGTGTCCGTCCACCAGGATAAAGGAATCCAAACACGAAATCCCCTGGAATTAGAATCCTCCTGCCAATAGAAATTCACTGTTCTCCAATTATGGAGCATAAAAGGGGGGTAGCAGGGATATTAGTCACCTGAGAGGAAAGGGATGGTTCTTATTGCCAAGCATCCGTCTAGAGGTTCTCTGAAGTCCCATCACAAATCTCCCAGAAGCTATGACTACGAATTAGCTCGGTACCATCCCGCGCCATATTCCAGATATGTGATCCATTCTCCGGCCTTTTTTCTCGGACCCAATCCTGTTGGTCTGTATTCCCAACATATTTCTTACCCCAAAGACAGGCCCATTGTTCATTTGAGTGGTTGAGGCATCTCCACCAGATTTTAGCTCCACAGACCGTACTAAGTTTTTCAAGATCCCGTAGGCCTAACCCTCCCTCCTGCTTAGGTTTACAAGGAGTCTCCCAACCAACCAGAGGCCACTTTCTATGATCCGACGTACCTCCCCACAAAAAGGTATGCTGCAACTGGATGATCTTTTTCATCACAGATTTGGGAGCTTCCAGAACAGAGAACATATATAAAGGCATAGCTTGAAGCATAGATTTTACCAAAACCACTCTTCCAGGGAGGTTCAATAATCTGAGTGTCCAATTTGAGAGCCTTTCCTTCATACGATTTAAAAGATCCTCCCACGAAGCCTTTTTTAAAACTCCCTCTGATAAGGGAGACCCGAGATATTTGGTTGGAAGGGAGCTCTTATGGAAGCCAAGAATGCGAATAATATTCCTCTGACAGATAATAGACGTGTTGAAGAAAAAAACCAAGGACTTATCCATATTAATATTAAGCCCCGGGGCTCGAAGGAATGTGTTCAAAACTTTTTTTATTTGCTTGGCTTCCTGGATAGAAGAGTGACCCATAAGCATGGTATCAACAACAAATTGTTGGTGGGTGATGGCCTTCTCATACGGCATAAAATGAAGCCCTTTAATAATACCCTGTTCAACAGAATGAGAGATGAGTCTGCCAAGTCCTTCTGTCATGATCACAAAGAGAAAAGGAGACACGGGGTCCCCTTGACGAATACCTCGAGAAGGTTTGAAGGTGGAGGAAGGGTGCCCATTGATCAGGATAGAGAAGAAAGCAGAGGAAGTAAGATTAGCAATCCATTGGATCCAAACATCACAAAAACCGAACGAGCTCATGATTTCTTTCATATAATGCCAATTTAGGTTGTCATATGCTTTGGAGAAATCCAACTTAAGCATCATCCCGACTTTTTTAGTACTCTTCAAAGAGTGAATAACCTCATGGGCCAGGATGATACCATCCATAATTTGTCGACCTTCCACAAAGCCAGATTGCTCCATTGATATCAGTGAGGGAAGCAGGGGTTTAATCCGATTGGCAAGGACTTTGGTTATGATTTTATAGATAATATTGCAAAGAGAGATCAGTCGAGATAACTCAGCTTTCTCATCCATAGGAGTTTTGGGGATTAGGGTCAGAAAGGTAGAGTTTAAGGTTGGGAGAACTCCTCCATTCTTCAAGACTCCTCCACCACCTGCCACACTTTATGTTTTATCAGGTCCCAAAAGGCGTGGAAAAAATTGGCAGTGAACCCATCCGTCCTGGGGGACTTTCCATCTTCCATTTGATTAATGGTCGTCTCAACTTCCAAAAATTCGATAGGTCTGATAAGCATCTCATTTTGTTCTTCAATGATAAGCCTAGATATAACAACTTTAACCTCCCTACAAGCCTCAGATCGATCCATAGTCAGCTTTGAAACAACCTGCTTGAAGTGATTAACCAGTTCCTGTTCAATTTCCATATGGGATTCAACCACCCCCCCCATCACCAGTCCTCAGGTTACTGATCTGATTATGGTGTCTATGCTGGATAGTCGCTTTATGAAAAAACTTAGTATTCTGATCCCCATCCCGCAGCCAGAGGTTACGGGATTTCTGTTGCCACAGGATCTCCTCTTGTTTTTGACGATGAGAGATTTGTTCAGCCAGACATTTTTCTTCAGTTGCAAGCTCAGGGGTCACTCCATTCTGCATGATACATTCCTGGATGTGCTCCATCTCCTCCTCAAGCTTGGATTTCCCCGCCTGGATGTTCCCAAAGACATCAGTATTCCATCTCTTTATTTTTTTGTTTTAGGGCCTTCAGTTTTTGTTGGAAACAAAACATTTTGGTTCCCACAGGTGGAGTAAAAGAATGCCACCATTCTTCCACACGGGCAGAAAAGTCTTCATGAGTTAACCAAAACTTCTCAAACCTAAAGGGTTTGGTCATTTTCAGTCCTATGTTACGCCAGAACAGGGAAACTGGCCAGTGATCGGATCCTGAAGAAGCATGAGGGTGGGATGTCAAAATACCTCCCAGGAGCATGATACTTTTCGATAGAAGAAACCTGTACAGCTTGGTTGCTACCAATGCTTCCCTCCACACCTATTGTTCCAAGTGAACATAGAGCTTCCAAGATCAACATCAATTAGCTTATTATTCTCAATGAACTCATCAAACAGAATATTCTCTGGGGTTAGAACTCTGCGTCCCCCTTTTTTCTCCGACAAGGACCTGATTAAGTTAAAATCTCCACCCAAAATCCAATGGGTTCCTTCAAACATTTCTCTCAGATTGGTCAAACTAGTAATGAAATTACGTTTTTCTGGGTAGCTGCTAAGCCCATAGACATTAGTGAGCACCCCTCTCACATTGGAGCCTATGATATGGAAATTAGTTGACAGGTTGAAAGTGGTAGACCGAAAGTTGTATAGAGAAACTTTCCCAGGGTCCCATAAAACTGCCAAACCTCCTGAGTGCCCAGTAGCATCTAAGGTCATAATCTTACAATGTTTCCAAATAGTCGAAGCCTTGGCTTCCAATCCAGAACATTTAGTTTCTTGCAAATAAACCACTGCAAGTTATTCTTTCATGATCTTGTTCTTAAGGGTTCTACATTTGTGAGGCCCATTGGTACCTTGAATATTCCAGGATAGTAATTTCATCAGGCACTATATCCGACAGAGAGAAGGGCTTCCTGAATGGTAGGATACTTCCCTGAATCGACCAATATTGCTCCAATCTCCCCAATCCTATCCCTATTAGAGCGCCTCCCACACTTGGAACTACCTTCTTTGAGTTTTCTTTTATTTTCTTTAAGATTCAGTGGTCGTATCCCCAGACACGGAGTTAGTTTGGTTTTGAGGATGGCTTCCTTCAATAATTTTAGCTGATTATCCGGAATGGAATGGACCTCCATATTCTTGCAGGCCTCTTCAATGCTGTCTAAGTCTAGGTCCCCTAATTCCATTTCTTCCAGACCCTCCTCATTACGCTCAGTTTCCACACGGTTCTTACCAATAGACTTGAGTGATAGGCTAGTAACAGGGATCTCTGACACCGAAACATCCCCAAGCTGAGTTTGGTCCTCTGGAATTAAAGGCTGAGGGTTTTCTGCTACATCATGATCAAGAGCAGCAAAGCTATTAGGGTTCACCTCCTTAGTCCCTACTACAGGGCCATTGTGTCTTCACCCCGCCCTTCTGCGATTAGTGACCTTAACAAATCCATCCTTGTCATTCTGGTCCGTATTGTTACTACCTGGGATTTCCACAGGGAGATTCATGTGACAATCCCTAGCCAGATGGCCATGGGTATGATAGTGGCGACACCTAAAGGGGATGTGTTCATAATCCATAGTTTGAAACCATTCTGATTCTTCCCAGTTGAGAGTAATTCCCTCGGGTAGGGTTTTGGAGATATTCATATAGACACATATACAGTCATATGAAACATACCTTCCTTGCTTGGTTTGATCAGATATATTGAGAAAATGCCCCAACATTCCTCCAATAGCTTTTAAGATGTCTAGATCCCAGTACTCTGTTGGAAGAGAATATAATCTGATCCAGATAGGGGTGATTGAGAGATCCTCCTTGTCTTGATTGAAATGATCCTTCCAAATACGCAGGAAAAGACCTCCAGAGTAGTAAAAATAAGGTCCACCCTCGAATATCTTATCCTTGTCCTCTACATTCAAGAAAACCACAATGAAGAAGCCCTTTGAGCCCAGCAGCAGGTCAAAGTGTCCTTTCGGTTTCCAGGTAGAATGAATCCACCAGGTTAAGGCTTTCTCCGTGGGCCATATACCCATAAATTTCCCTATCACGGCGTGGTCCGTCATATGCTGTATTTTCTCCTTCATCCATGTGGGGTTCACAGAAATAGCTGGGATATTGAGTGATTTAGGTATGAAAAGCCCCTGCCCCGCTTCTCCTTGATCGGAATCAGACTTTGCCACTTGAGTATCCAGACCCTCTCCTCCAATTCCTGTTTCTTATGTTCGTAGTGGTGATTCCACCATCTTTTGTGCAGTATCCTTTGTTGGAGGAGGGGAGGGGCCCCTCCCCTGCGATCTTACCATTTGTTGATAGTCGAACAGAGAACCCAAAGCTTCGATCAGACAGACAGAGATAAAAGTTTTAGAGATCGTCCGTTAGAGATTATCACTTCTTGGAGCCCTCTCATCCCGATCCTTCGAGATAAATGATAGTGTAAACAATAATGTTATATCTTATTGTATCTACATCAATATTGAAAAACCCATTTATGTTGTTAATTTTATTAAAAATATTGTTATAATTTTGTCATCAATATAGTTGTTTTTCCCATAAATAATAACAATAGTATTTCAATTTAACATAAAATTAATTTAGATAAACACCATAATTTATTAAACCAATTTCACACTTCACAAAAATTAAGAATAAAACAAAACAAAAACATATATATTTATTTAAAAAATAAAAATAAAAACAAAACAAAAATATAACAAATCAAAACATTTTATGAAATTCAAAACAATTGGCGCCATCCCCCGACCTTGTTCCTTCCATGCCCATCCCAATCCCACCGTGCATACTCTCTTTTCACTAGACCTGGCCATACTTCTTTGGTGTGGAGAGGACTAAAAATGGGGAAACAGAAGATGATGCGTTTGAAAGTCTAGCTGTTGCCAGGTTACTTTCTCCCACGCCTTCTAGCTTTATGTTCTTTATGCTGAAATAACCTATATTAGGGTTTAATTAATTTGAAAGGGAGCTGTTTTTTTTCTTTCAAATTCCTGTTTTTTCTTCAAATCCTTGGTTTACAAATACTCTGTTTCTGTATCTCTGGATTCGAGATTTGGGTGCCTTGCAAATATTTATTCTGAGATAAGTTTGTCTGGACAAAAAATATGGATTCATGGCGACGCGTTACTTACAAAACACCTGTCGAGCGAGGATCCAGGTAGGTGTAAAATGAGCAGTCGTAGGCCGAGTTGGTATACAGAGTGTAGCTGGTGTGATGGTTGGCAGTTGCGACCAAAGGTTCATTCACTGACTATAGATTCATGCGATGAGACTGGAACAAGTTGCGCACATTTTGTTGCCTCTACCTCTGATGAAAGCACCTTCCTATAAAGCCTTAATGTTCATTATTCGGTACAAGTAATGTAAGTTACTATACTTATGTACCTTGTGAGTTCTTTCACGTTTTCATCTGTCTTATAAAAGCCCCTAGGTATCAGAAGGGAGTTGTTCTAGATCAAAGATAGTTGTTCGTGAAAGCAGGTAGCTTGTGATCATACAAAAGATAGATGGTTCATGATCACGGTTTTTCTTTCCGTTGACATTCTTAGAATGTTCAAATCCTATCAAACAGGATTTATTCTATTTTAATTCTCTAATAAACTTATATGCAATGTGATTGTTTCTTATAATCATTAGATATGCAAAAACACTATCGTTGTGTTTTCCTCAGTGGGGGGTGATTTTTCAATTGAGAAAAGCATTGAGTTACACTTGGTTTGGATTGAATTCCCAGACTTACCCATGCTTTGGTTGTTCTTGAACATGCTTTGCAAGTCAATTGAGGCCCTTATTTGTCATGAGCCTAAGAAGTTTTTCAACCCTCAACTATAGAAACATGTTTTCCTGAAGGTTTGTTTGTCCAAGGATTTTAAAGAATATGTCATCATCCAAGTCGAGAACAAATGTTTTGCATTCCAATATATATCCATCTACTTAACAATGGTTTTAAGGGTCAAAGCCATGGCCAAGAGATTATTCCTGGACTGTCCCCATACATCTAAACATTTCATCATAGAACCCCAAGCTCCTCAAGCTCCACTAGCAACCCATGTTGCCCCTAAAATCAATGGAGTTGCACACAAGTTGTCATAAAATATTCATAAACTGATGAGGACAAAGTTAACTAGAAGGGTTCAATGCCTTAGCCACTCTTCATTTCCATTCCAGTTATCAATATGCCACAAGCCCCTCATCCATAGGCCTCTCAACTACTGAACAAAAAGCAAGCTTGATCCTCTCGAGAATATGTCCCTCAAGGGCTTGTTCTCCTCCCCTACTTCTAAAACCCATGCCTCCCAAGATCCCAAGGAGGCCTTGAAAAAGCTAAAGATTCATGTCATGCTAGCTCATTTCACCTTGTATCTTAACAAGTTGTCAACACCTAACATGTTTGATACCCTGACAAGCATGCATAATGAAGCATATATGAACAAGGAGTCTATCGCCTCCCCTAATTAATGAATATATCATCATAGAATGCCAAGGGGCTCATGAACCCCTACAAGAAAACTATGTGGTAAGAATAAGGTATTTGTTTCCATTTGTTTGATATTTTTGTGCAAGAAGTTAAAATTATTGGGTTTAGTTTGAAGAATGCTTTGAATTTTAATTGCAAATTTGACTATCTATTTTTCTAACCATGATCAAGCTAAAGGGGGAGTGGCGATTTGGTATTGTCCCAAATTCTTGCATGTGACTAGGAATTCAACCCTTCCCGACAAATTGTTTGGGTGATACTCAATTTAGTTGATCATACATTGGAGTTGGCTAATATCAACACCTCAAATGAGAGTCAAGTTTTGGAGATGGTCAACCAACAAACTCCCTCAATCCCACTAGTCCATTATGGAGAGTTCAACATGGTAGATGTTGTCTAAACCAAAGAAGGCATATTGTTTTTTCAACAACATAATATTGGGAAAGAAGCCTATGCTAGCCTTAGATCATCCTTGGGTCTTTTTTACCCTAATAAATTTATAAGGAACAATTTATCGAAACTTTGATTTACATTGGTTTGCATGCTCAAATTTTAAGAAAGGAACTGAGAGGGTGCTCAAGAAGCTCAATAGAGCCATGTTGTCTAAGGAAAATATCTTCTCATTTGTTTGCTTGAAGATGTGACCAGTGCAAGTTTTAATTGAAGTAACCCTTCTAGACCACCAACCCATCTACTTTTCCATATATTGGGGGACTCATAGAATGTGCATGTCCAAAGCCAATTATATCATGAATGTTTCCCACCACTCAAATCTCGATTGCCTAAAATTTATTGGAGGGATTTGGAATCTTTTTCCTCTCTCCCACAGGGATGTTGAATGGATTGACAAAGGGAGGGAGAAATCACAATAATCACTTCCTTCATAAAGGGGTTTCAACACCAAATTGCCTCCATCCAAAGAAAACACAACAAAGTCATCAAGGAGGAACAATAACAAGTGAGGCACGACTCAAATTCAACCCCTCCAACAAGGCCCTACAAGCTCGTGTAGCTAAGCTAAGACACCAGTTTAAGGTCACTGAGATCAAAAGCACCAAGGGTGCCCAACTCAAAGCCAAGCTTCACTCTATCTCAAGAAAAAAGATTTACCTAAAAAGGACTTCTTTAAGGCCTTGGCATCCAAAGAGGTCACATAATAAATTTCTACAATGGAAACTTTAAAATGAAGGATTATGAATATGTCAATATAGATAAAGAATTTGTGGCACATCACAAGATGGAATTCCAATTGCATGGCTTAAAGAAGGAATGTAGGGTGCCTACATAAACTTGTGTGGACTTTGTCTTGAAAAATCTATCTAACATGCAAACACGGCTCTATGAGAAATAGTTGGCATTGGATGGGTTGTTAATAGCTCTCTCAAAGATGGTCAATAATAAATCACCTAGACTTTTGACAACTTCCTTATAGAGTTCTCCATGGCCCCTTGGGATTTTATTGCCCTTGACTTACCATAGGATTATAAAGAAGTCCTTAGAAATTGATCATTGGGTAGAATACTTAACAAAGATATTGTTAAATTTAAACCCAAAGTCGACAACCCAAGGTGATTCTTGGTTGACAAGTCATCATTCTTTTGAATGTATCCTATAAGATCTTGCCTAAAGCCCTAGTGCTCAAGGTAAAGCACATAATACCCATATTTATTTGGTCTTCGCAAATTGGGTTTTTATCAAGGGGTGATTCATTTTGGGTAACATTATAGTAGTAGAGGAAATTATGGAATGGGTTGGATGTCCAGTGTCAATACGCTCTTTTCATTAAGATTGATGCCGAGAAGCTAAATGACAAAGTAGATTGCCCCTTTATCCTTATCATGTTATAGGCCTTTGGATTCGACCAGACTTTCATAGAAGTTATGGAAACTCTTCTTCCCTACCTTAACATGTCTTTGCATCCACATAATATGTAAATCTATAAAGGTGGGACTATTTCGATATATTCATCAAGGTTATCCATTGGCACCAACATGTCAACTTAATTGGTGTTCATCACCTAAAAGGGAAGATTTATAGGGATTGGGGAGATGACCAAATAAGATCAAAACTCACTAACATGTCAATTTGATAAAGGGACAAAACCAAAATTAAGTTTTAAGGGATTATGGCTTGTTGCTAAAAGGGCACTTTAGGTGGGTGATGCCTAAGTAGATAAGGCGTCAACCAACATACTCCCTAACATGTCCATTCATGTCAAAATGTGTAGCCTTTAAAAGGAAAATGCTCAAACCTCCCTAATGATCATAGGCACAAAAATCAAAAGTCCAAGACAAAATGAAAGTTGATGAAGTCTTAAGACATCCACTAAGTCTCTCCAAAGTCCATTCTCACATCAATATACTCCACCCAAACAGCATATCAAAAAGGGATGAGCCCTTGTGCACTCATGGATAATTTAGTTGAATAGATAGCCCTTGGACCTAGCACTTAAATCTAAGTGTTTGTGGGGCATGTTTATCAAAGCAACTTCAAAAATAAATCGTTCTCACATCGATCTACCCTACCTAAATGGTATGTCAAAAAGGGATGGGCCCATGTGCATTTTTGGGCTAATTTAGTTGAATAGATAGCCCTCAGATCTAGCACTTAAATATAATTATTTGCGAGGCATGTTTCTCAAAGCAACTTCAAAAATAAATCATTCTCACAGGGGTCTACCCTACCCAAACGGAATGTCAAAAAGGGATGAGCCCTTGTGCATTCCTGGGTTAATTTAGTTGAATGGATAGCCCTTGGACCTAGCACTTAAATCCAAGTATTTGTGGGGCATGTTTCTCAAAGCAACTTCAAAAATGAATTAGTACAAGTCTATTGTACATCGACAAAAATCAATTATTAGTTAAATTTTAATGGCTTCTTCTAGAGAATAGCCCTCATTACCACTTCCATAGTTAGTAGTACCTAGAGTATGTTTCATCCTTTACTTGTCACTTCTATCTTCCTGTGCCATGTACTCATTTTGTGAATTGTAAACGTATGGCTTGTCCATGCCAAGTGGTAAAAACATATATGGTTAAAATCTTGCATTTGCTTCTCACAATTTTATTGCTAACATTAGGACAATGCTCTGAATGATAAAAGCATGTATGCTTAACAAGTTGCATTTGTATTTTCGAGTGGGTTGTGGTCAGTTGGTAAATCAACCGACCATTCTTCACATAGACCTACCTAGGTTTGATCCTGTCAAGAACATTATGCTGTTCTCACATGGTCATTTATATGCGACTTGTAAGATCCATTGCTAGTACCTAAATACAGTCCTAGTACATTTTGATGATCAGAATCATATCATCACATAATCATTTGCAATATTTTGATATTATCTTAGTGTTACACCTAAACTGAATTTAAGCAATCATAGTTCATAAAATTTCAGATCCATGTCTGATGTTTCACATGGAAATTAACAGGGAAGAAAAAAAGCATTGGTGAAAGCATTCACTGCCATGTCTTTCAGTTTCAAAACAAAGAAAAGTAGTATGTCAAAAAGAACATCCATTTAAAGAAACATATCAAATAATCCAATACCAGAAAAAAATAATGTTCAATTAATCACTTCAAGCATTCAATTATTTTTTATTCTTATTTACATGCACCACAATCCATGATATTTACATGGAAAATCCTACGCCAATCTATAGTTTCTTGTTCAGACTGACTTAGTAATGATTTGGCAAAATGACTTCTATGGAATGATATGGCAACTCAGGAAACTTGGCATCAGACTTGGGAATAACTCAGTCAATATCTCGGAAGGAAAAGAGACTTGGCACCAGACTTGGGAATAACTTTGCAAGTAACTGGAAATAGCTCAAACTATCTCACAATAACTGGAATAACTCAATAGCAGACTAGGCATTCATTCAAGTCACAGTCAAATTTGGCAAGTAACAAGTTTCGACCTCAGACTCGGCAGGTCATCCAACTTGTGAGACTGTCGTGTCGATCAGGCTAACTCAGAGAGTATGATATCCTTGTTTCCATCATGCATCATGCAAGCATCCATAAGAAATCACAGTTATATATGCCCATTCATGAGGTATCATAATATGCAAGCTAAGAATGGGCGTGGGTGGGTGGGCGGCTGGATAGAGGTGGTATGGGTGGACGGTAAAGAGGAAAGGAAGATGAGATTTTATAGTTGTATAAGCTATTTCAAGACGCCACAAGATAGGTGTATCCAAATGTTGTAGAGTTTCATTAAAACCTTCATGAGATCAAATGATCGTATGTGGGATGGAAAAGTTACAGCTCAAAGAAGCGAGTCTTTCATAACAATAAGGAACTGAAAAACAATAGTGCCCAAATAAAGGAACAGAAAATAAATATCAAGATAGAAGATACTTCCATCTATGTTAGGAACTTCCCTCTGCTTTGTTTGCAATTCATCTCAAATTCCACTACATATGTCACAAATTCATGTGGCTGTTAAGATATTTCAAAATAATGCATCTTTGCATTGGACTGGATACTTTGTAGAAGGGCTTTCTCCATTACTTAACCTCTTCAAAATTACAACTCCAAATCATTATTGCAGTATATCATAAACTTTCACCTACAAAATGCTCATTTTGTATAATCTATGGACGCCTAAAACTCTCTCCAACATAACGCACACTGCCAAGCTCTTCTTCAATACGTAGGAGCTGCAAGAATTCGAAAGGGAAAAAAGTAGGACTGTGTTAACACCAACATCTAATAATAGCTGCCATAGAAGGCACATTGTAAGCATCCCAAGATTATTCAGAATGAATCTCTCACCTGGTTATATTTGGCAAGTCGCTCGCTACGACAAGGTGCTCCTGTTTTTATCTGTATGCACAAGATTAAGAGATCAAAAAAATTATACCAATCATATTTACCACAAAAATAGTTAACTTACTTGTATGTACTTTACGAAATACAAGGCAACGGAAAATTAACTTCAATCAGATATCAAAATTCGGTGGTCAACAATATACAGTTGTGTCCCTGTACCTGTCCACTAGCCAGACCAACAGCCAAATCTGCAATAAAATTATCCTCGGTCTCTCCACTTCAATGGCTAACCATGACACCCCAGCCAACAGCTTTAGAGTCAAGGGCTGCTTGGATAGATTCAGTCACAGTACCAATCTGACTCACCTGGAATAACATGCAGCAGAATCACATAAGTCCAACTTTCACTGATCGAAACTGCAAAATCATTTTGACATAAAAAATGTTCTAGGGCTACAATATCTACTTGCCCCTTGAAACAAGAAGTGAAACAGATTATATGGCTCAGATCCAAGTATTTTTTTAGACTGAATGAGTTTTTTGGTCTTATTTCAAGGAAATGGGAAAACGACTAAGGAATTGTGATTGCAAGAAGAATCTTCAAATTTCAAACTATTATCATTACACTGTCATGGGGATCTAGTGACCATATAAATGATGAATATGCTAACTGAAGTCTGAAGATCACATTACATTAACCTGCCTGCTAATTGATTTAGCTTCATTAGTAAAGCATTGCAGGATTTCTTTTCAATTCCTTCGGTGATTCGCTTTGGGTTTGTCACAAGAAAATCATCCCCTACAAGCTGTATGTCAACTTTTGACTGAAGAGATGCCCATGAACTCCAGTCATCTTGATCAAAAGGATCTTCGATGGAAAAAAATGGGAAGTCTCTGACAAACTCTTTGTACAGTTCAGCAAGACTCGATCCAGTGTGCAAGTTGGTCCCACTGTTTGGTTGTTCTTTGAAGTCTAAATCATAATTGCCATCTTTAGTCAAAAACTCCGAAGCTGCTACATCCATTCCAATTTTTACCTGTACATAGTGTAGTCAATAACGGTCAATTTGTCTGAACTATGCATTTCCAAGCCAGAAGATATTCACAAGTACTACAAGTACAAAGTAGTGATAAACAGACATACAAATTATTAATGGTCCTTGAGAGATTCTGCAATAAATTGAGACTGCAAGTAATAAAAGTGGTAATCTTCTGATGCAGATCAAGAATTAGAGACACAGATAAAATATGGTGGCAAAACTCTGAACACTTCTCTATGCAGTTTCTATTTGTGGTAGCTTAGGATTCCTGATTCAATATTTGCTGAGAAAGAATGTCAGAAGACTAGGATGGCATCTAAATCTTATGAATCGTGGAAAAAAGATGCACGGCAGCAAGGATATGAAGGTAGAAAATTTAAAATTTTCAATTGGGATAGGGACAAATCAAGGCTAACAAAATAACTATTACAATTAGTGGGGAAAATATGAGAATTTTCAATTTATAACCATAAGAGAACAAGGACTTACAAAGCATCGTTGAATGAAATTAAAATCAGAAGTCATACATTATAAGATGCCCCCAATTCAGAAGAATCGGGATGCAACAAGGAAACATCTGAGGGTGGTAAATGAAAACCAGCTAACTTTTCAAAGCAGTCTGCAACGAAGAAAAGGGAAAGCCCATCAACTTCACTGTGGCATACCTTGCAATAGTCAGGGGATGTGCCATAGGCATTCATGAGAAAAGGAACAAGTCCATATTGTCCAAAGGACAGAAATAACAATCGACTGTGAAGATATAATGAATGATTCATAGGCAGTCAAGAAAATGACACATTGTACCTAAGAGACACAACTATGCTAAAGGACACAACCCTACAATAGTAATTATTATTACAATACTAGTCATTTAGGTATATTACATTCTCCCAAGCTTAGAAGGCAAATCACAGGAGAAAACACAGGTGCTTCATTAGCACTGTAAATGAATAATTGGCATCAGACAGTTGCATGAAATGTTTAGAATGGTTTCATTTGTTTACTTTCTGGGTGAATTGGCTTTGAAGTTTGCAAAGCCAAATCACTGGGAAACATATGTTGCAACAAAACAGGCATTCAGCTACAGTTTCTTCGTATATGAATAATTCTAAATAACAATGTAGATACTCACAGATTACTATAGCTGATACCAACATAGGATCATGAAGAAATAAAGAATGAAAAAAAATATAATATAATATTATACTATAAAGAAAAGCCTCTTTCAATTGTGTACCTTGTCAGTATAGCCAGCCTTTTCGATAGCATCAAGAAGCAAAACCAGTCCCTCTCTATTATCTTGGATGTTCGGAGCAAATCCTCCTTCATCTCCAACATTGCATGCATCTTGCCCATATTTTTCCTTTATGATGCCTTTCAAGACATGGTATACTGTACATAGAAAATTGAACGTTTAAAAATTACTTCTTCGAAAAGAGTAATTTGAAACTCAAGCATTTGATACATGCACAGAATGTATACTGATAATGCTTGATAATATAATTAACATCAACAGTTTCCAGAACAGAAGAGTGCTTTGGACCTGTTATACAAATTAGGCCAAAGAAAACATATAAATGGTAAGCTACTATATAGACAGATAGCATCTCTTGACAACTAATAACAGTAAATGGTGCATATGACATCTTCCCAGCTATTCTTCTGCGTGAACTAGCAACATTGGAGTGAAACTGTCGTTAAGACTAACTGAAACTTTTATTATTCTCTCTCATTGAATAAGGTCTTAGAAATTTGAGAAGAAACTCACAATAAAGGACATCAACAATTCTTCTTGTTATTCTAACTTATTCCATTGAAAGCAATAAGCAATGTTTGAATTCTTATTTACATACATCCCATTCTATGTGGTCAAAACCAGTCTACCCTCTATCAATTAAGGAAAAAGTGCCGCAAAGATAATCCTAAAGGCTGTTGTCAATATGCCTGAAATAAATTATTACAGGTGGCAACCTAAGTAATTGATAATAAAGCAAAGGGAGAATATGCTAAAGCAAACATTGATAAATCAAGTGATTAATAGAACTATAGGCATCCAACTCAAAGTGACATGTTGACCTGGAAACGTTCTTAAGACTTGAAAAACACCAATTTTATTGGCAAAAGGACATGCAATTGCGAAAAGCGTCAAGGATTGTAACATTTTGAATCTAAAGCAAATCTCAGAAAAGGAACAATAGCAATCTTAGCAGATTGTCCCCGAGGGTTGATGAACTTGTCAAGACATGTTGTCCCCAGGGGTTGATGAACTTGTCAAGACATGTTGTCCTGGCTGATCACTGGATACAGTTTCAGAGTACACATATTAAACAGAGTTTTCCATGGGCTGTGGATTATGCTAATGTAAATATCAGTGGCTTGCAAATATAAAATCCAAAACAATCTTGGCAGCTTATTTGGTTAAAGCTTTTCAAGAGCAATATATTTGATAATGGCAGCATGAATTTATTCAGCATTTTTCTAAAGAAAGGGTCAAGCAAAATAAACTACTTATCAAGTTGCTTGATATCTCAACTAATAGGCAAAGGCACTGCCAAACACTTTAGTGTGTACATCTAATGATGTGCACTTATCTCTAGCAATATAGAAGTAGATGACTAGTATTGAAATACATATAAGAAAACAACCACAATTTCAGAAAGATATCGAACTAAGTCCATATAAGAGGAATAATAGGATTCACTTTTGCTATCTCACATTTATGATTTCTCCAAAGGGTGATATTCAGAAACCAGATCAAGCAGTCAATAAATATATTTTGTGTGTGGAAATGCAATGTTGTGAATCATCCATTTACTAGCTACACTAAGATCAAATGCATTGCATTAGTTAAATAAGTTAACTGTTAAAGGATTGTTGAACAAGTGGGAAAGCTCGTGGAAGACTTGACATATTGCATTAACTATTAAGGAAGAAAACAACCACGCCCATATCCACTCTTATCCATCAACATATATCAGTAGAATTGCATAGTGTATAACTCACACAATTAAACCTCAGAAATCATAGTCAGATTCCAGAATGTTGAAAAAAATTGTTTGTAAAAAAAAACGTTGGCCATGTTTTCCCCTGAATTTCATTTTTCCAGAAACAGGTATTTTTCTCTGGCTAGCATCAAGACTGATAAAATAGTAGCACTAGCTTATATTATAAAGTGAAAAATGTGAAAACCAAGATAAAGAGACCAGAAACTAGTATTCCAGTCTTTTTTCCATTATTGCCTATTCCATTTGTAGACACGGGTTGTCTCTTCCCATGGCTAATAAGGTAAGCTTTAAATCTACAAGTTATAGAAAAGTTGAAAACTCACCCTCACTACCCATACGCATAGCTTCTGAAAATGAATCAGCCCCTACAGGCAAGATCATGAACTCCTACATTGCGAGCTTGTTGCCAGCATGACTACCTCCATTTATTACATTAAAAGCTGGAACTGGCATGACGAGTTCCTTTGTTCCAGCAATTCCCTGAATATGCTTATACAGAGGTATGCTTTTTGCTCCTGCACCAGCTCTGCATATACTTAGAGATACTCCAAGTATAGCATTGGCCCCCTGTTAAATCAGTAATTTGTTTCTTCGAATTTTGTTGGATTTGCATTTTATTTTAAGTTATTTATTTGCTTTAATTTGATTTTTCCTTCTTTAGGAGATTTTCTTTAGTATTTTTATGAAATTTTGGGCTTGCTTTTGAAATTTTCAAATTTTTAAACTTTAGGTTTGTTTTTGAAAAGGGGATTAAAAGGTCACTATATCAAATAATGGACTCATAATCCATACTCTAAGAAGAGTCATGTATAATCTTTACCCTGACAGCCTTAAAACCATATGCAAAATGATAAAAAACTGTTAAAAAGCATCAAAACAATGTTAAAGTTATTCTTGTAGCGCTGGAGCTAAAATTCACCAAAGGCGCGCTACAAGAATATCGCGACTCCAAATTTCTCCGATTTTTCAGCAAATTTTGGCACGCTTGGAATAATGAATGACTGATTATGTGTTTTAGAGAATTCATTACGTGTTGATGCAGAGAACATCATGATTTCAAGTGATTACGTGTTGTGAGGAAATCGTGCTCATCATCAGCCCAGGTGTAATTCATTTTGACAGGTAGCCACATGGTTTGAGGTAATGTGGGATGAATTTGTTATTTACAAGCACATTCAAAGACGGAGGACTTAGTGGAGTAGCTATAACCACTAGAAAACTGGACATCGTTGCTGACTGAACAAGCGAGAGGTTTTGAGGGCTTCACGGGAAATTAGGGCTTCCTAATTCCGTTGCTAGCAGCTAAATTGAAGTTTGGAGGACGTCTGTACAACCAAGGTGACTCATCTGACAGCTCAGGTCATGATTTTAAACAACTACAGTGGCGCAATTTCAAGGTATTCCTAAAAAACCAATATAACAGTAAATTTGGGGTTTTTTCGCTGGGGCGTACTCTGTCAAAATTGATCAAAGGAAAAGTTAAATTGTGCTTTCAAATGCAATTTCGACCAGAGAAATAGCTATTTGTTGATGCTCTGCGACGCCAGGCTGAGTGAGGGTCGAAGATAGCAGTTTTGTTTTTATGAAGTATAACCCTGTCAAAGCCAAGGTTGTAGTGCTGTGAATAACCTATACATTTGACAGTATTTTCAACCTCTTAAACTAATCTCCTGCTCGAAAGCAATACAAAAGGATACATTCAATTTGCAGTGATTAAAGAAGAATGGGCAGGAGTGGTAAGATAAACAGAGCTGAACCAACTGATGTATGATGGATTGAAAAACTGCCTGACTGTGTTGAGCTGTTTCAACAAGCTGGTTGGATGGATTTTTTCAGGAAGATCGATGGGTATAATGCAAAGGTGTCTTGTAAGTTTGCTTAGGGTTTCAAAAATGACATGGTGATTTTTGATACTCTTAAATTCAAGTTAACAGTGAAACTGATTTCAGAAGCTACAGGGATTAAGGATGAAGGTGAAACATGGTTTAAGAAACCGCCCTTTGACTTTGATCCACAAAGATTTCTTTTACCAAATGTCACTCTTGATTGGAATAAAGGCATCCTTATTCAAAATTTCAGAAAGGAATGGGTTGAGCCAATCAGAATATTGCAGAGCTATGTTACTTTTGCGGGCAGGTATGCTTATGTATACAAGTATCATTTCAGATTCCTTCAGCACATGGTGGGAGTGTCCAAGATGAACCTGCCATTCTTCTTTTTGAAAAGTTTGCAGAAAATGTCCAACAAGGTGAAAGGGCCAATAGATCATTCTTCTCAGTCCATCTTTCACCATAGGTTAATCAAGTTGATTATTAGTACTGTTTTGCAGCATAAAGGAAAGACCTGGGATTTCTTCATCTTTTGGTCTGGCTTTGAAGATCAGAAATCAAAGAGGCAAGCAGATAAGGGTAAGGTCTTGTTGAGAAAATTAGGTCAGAAACCAAAAATTGAAGATAAGGAAGAGGTCAAAATTGAGGAAGCAGCAGAGCATGTGGAGGAAGATAATGAACCAAAGACATTCTCAGCCAGCTCTAAAGGCAAGTATTCACTGTTTGAAGATAAGAAGGAGCAGCCTGAACAGAATTTGGCACCTGTAGCAGATCCTCATGAAGTGAAAAATGTTGATATAAAAGAGGTTGCTGTACCCAAAGAGGAGATTCACACTCAACCGAGAAGCCCTATCACTATTCTCTCAGATGATGAGGGATATTTATTGGAAGAAGAGCAGCCCATCTCCAAAACAGAAGTCAAAGCTGAAATAGAAGAAATCCATACTTCAGATAGCAAAACAACAAAATCTAACAGGAAAAGGAATAAACTTGAAGTAGTAGAGTTGGCTACTATCCAATATCAAGGAAAGGAGCTGAAAATGATGGGAGAAGCAGCATCATTTTGGAGACCTAAAACTAGGTCAAAGAACAAGCTAAGACTGAACATGAAGAAATTGTTCAATCCCAAATTAAATACAAATGAAGTGACTGTCTTAGATGAGATATCCATAGATGATAAACCAGAACTAGATAAAATGCAGCCACCATTAAAAGAAGAAATTCCTTTAGTTGAAGTAGCAGGTGAAGAAAATCAAAAGCCCAGCATTGAAGACACTGCTACAGAACTGTTGATTGAAGAGGCAGAAATCTTCAAGAAGCTTGATGTACCTTGGAGACCTGATGAGGAACAAGATTCTACAATGGACAAATTAGCTAACTCTGACAGGGAGAATTTGCAGAAAACTGTTAAGCAATACAAACATCAGATGAGCTACATGCAAGAGGTCAATGATGGATTAATGATGGCTAACAGAAGGTTGAGAGAAGATCTACAAGATGTAAATGATAATTTTCAGGAGCTGATAGCAGATGCAAAAGAAGCACTAAAAAGAAAAAGAGCTGCTGACATGCATTGCACAGAATTGGAGAAGACAGTCCAGGACCTGCAACAGAGAAACAAGGAGCTCATCAAGAAGATAAATGACATGGAGCAGGAGCAGAAAAAGGCTAAGAGAAAAGATCAAGCATCAGATGGTATCGCTCTGCTGGCTGAAGTTGCAAAAGACCTATAAGTCAGTTGTAAATTTAGTTAGTGGTCATTAGTTAAGAAACAGATATGTTAGTGATTTGCTATTTTTAGCATATTTTGTAACTTTGTAAATATTGTACATTTACTTTACTTCATCGAATAGGTGGAAGGCAGTTAGGGTTGGAGCCCTAACTAATTTTGTAATGATTAGTATTTAGAGGGGTTAGAAAGTCATGGAGAGGGTTCGATTTTTGGGAGTTTTCAGGAGGTCTCCAAACTGCTATTATCTTCAGACTTGTTCAGAGCTAAGTATTATGACTCTTGTAAGCATTTGCTGATGAAATTATGAGATATATATGACCTTTACCCTTCAGTTTTCTGTGTTGGCTTCAGTTTTCAGCTTATTCATTTGCTTAATAGATATATTCATTGCTGGTTTATGTGTATTTACTGGTGATGCTTGTCTTTTATGAATGAACCTCAACATTGTGTTTCTGTTGGATCTTGTTGGATATGTCATGCATCTTTATCATCTTTTGTTTATGATTTAGTTATTACTTTGCTTATGAATGTATTCCCTGATTGTTCCCAAAACTTTACAACCACAAAACCTTTCAAAAACCTAAAACCTACTTTATTTTATTGAGTTTTATTTGAGATTGTGTTGGCTTGTTTCTCTGGCCTTGGAAACAATTTCTGGCACAAACATCTTTGGCGCCGTTGCCGGGGACGAAGCTGAAGCATATCTTCCCTGGGATACTTATCAGTTTTACTGGTTTAAGAGGTGGACTTAAATCAGCTCTTTTTAAGGCTATTTTCACCAAAAAGTTGTCACAGTGGCTTCTAAAGGAATTGGAACCAGAAATAGACCTACTTCTCCATTGCAACTGGGTGTGACAGACCCTGAACAAATCTTGAAAACAACAAGAAAACTCAGAAGGTCTCAATCTTTACCAGCTTCCTGTGATCCTGACCGGTTGGGTGTTTCATTACATTCAGCTGAAACCTCACCTTGGATAAAACCTACCATTCCTGAGAGCACTTTTCAAGTTTTTACTAACCCTCAAAGTTTTTTGAAAGCTATGACTGCTTCTCCTGGTAAAATACCTATCTTTCAGCTGAAAGTAGGAAAGAATCATTTTCAAAAGAGTTCCAGCCAAGCTTCCACACCTTCCAAGTCAGTCATTACAAAAATGGCAGGCCAAAACCCACCCATGGATATGATGGACCGTATGGTTGCAGCTAGGTATGCACCATTAGTCTTACCTCAGCCTTTACATGCATTACCTGGAGGTGATTACCAGAAATATATGCCTAGGTTCAATGGACAGGGGGAAATCACTGCTGAGGAACATTGGGAGGCTTTCCTAAGTTATGCTGACAATCAAAACATTGAGATCAAAGATGTATGGATGAGAGTATTTGTTTAAAGCTTTGATGGGGATGTAAGGAAGTGGTTCAGAGACTTGCCTGCCAACTCGATCACTATAATTGAGGAACTCCATGATCTTTTCATGAGGCAATGGGGAGACACAAAGGACCACACCTACTATATAACTGAGTTTGGAGCTCTCAGAAGAAAGAAAGATGAGACTGTTGCAGATTTTTCCAAAAGGTTTAACAAAATGTATAGTAAGATTCCAGCAGAAATTAAACCTACTGAAACATCAGCTAAACTTACTTATGCAAATGCCTTTGATCATGAATTTTTTTTATTACTGAGAGAAAGAAGACCTATCACCCTGCTGAACATGCAAGATGCAGCTTTGGAGGTAGAGTCTAATTTGTTGGCTTCAAATAGACTTAAGAAAGAAACAGCCCAACAGCTTTATGAAAGAAAAGGAAAGAAGGAAGCTGTTACAACAAGTGTTGCTCCTCAGTCTGCTGAAACCAAGATAGATGAGATGGCTAAGCTGGTGAAGATTCTTACTGCAAAATTGAATAAACTAGAGCTTGAGAAGAATGCTAGCAAACCTGCTCCAGAAGCTGAACGAAATCCAAATAACCAGAATCAGTTCAGAAGGCAGTTTGCTCCTAGATTTATACCAAGAGAGCGCAGGAACAATGATATCCAGCGAGAAAGGAGGGAGAATGAGGATCAAAGAGTGCCCCCACCTTTTCAAAATAATTTAGTTGATGAAGAAGAAATTGATCAACAGCTGCTCTTTGAAGAGACTGAGACTGATCAGGATATGAACCACATTGGAGATAGATTGTTTACAGGTTTTGTTACTGAAGAAGATTTTCTGAATTCAGAATGCTACAATGCTGACATGTTTGAAACTGAAGATGATTTAGGCTTGGAAAATACTGCTATAACTGCTGCTGTTAATCAGAATGGACCACCTAAAAAGACCATAAATCTCAGATCAGGTCCAAAACAAGTGGTCCAAGCTCCGAAGAAAAAGGCAGCTGTTCCTGCTGCACCTGTTCCTGCTAAACAAATAACTGATCCTGTCATAGAGAAGAAGCAATCTGCAGAAAAATCAAAGAAGAATGCTGAAGTTGAAGAGGTAAACAAGTATGTCCAGAATTTTAGTTTGGAGAATGAACTAGGGAAGTTAAAGATTCCTGTACCTTTGACTGAGTTAATAAAGAATCCATCATATAAAGAAACAGTTCTGAAAGTGATGAATGTACCCAGTAATCAGCCTGTTTCAGATACAGTTAACTTGCAAGAAGAAAACCCTAGAATTTTCATTGGATCAGCTCTGCCTGAGAAAACTGAAAATGAGGCTGGTGCTTCTCCTCCTTTCTATGTAACCTTGACTGTACACGAGCAAATGATTCACAATTGCCTGTTAGATTCAGGAGCATCCCATAACTTGATGCCAAAAGCTGTAATGGAAGCCCTGGGCCTTAGTGTCACCAAACCTTATCATGATTTACATGCCTTTGACTCTCGAGTTGTGAAGTGTCTAGGAGTAATAAAAGACATGGTTGTCAACCTTGCTCAGTTGCCCATGAAAAGTGTGATTATGGATGTTGTGGTAGCTGATATTACACCAAAGTTTGGCTTGCTTCTTTCTAGGTCATGGGCTAAGAAGGTTGGAGGAACCTTACAGATGGATCTCTCTTATGCCACCATTCCAGTTTTTGGTGGAGAAAATAGAAGACTTTACAGAGAGTTGCAGCTTGCTTACATAGTGACAGATGATAAAAACCCTACCAATCACCCATTGTACTCTGTTGATAAAGATCTTGGTTCATGTATATTACAGTTTAGTGAGGAGGATAATTCTGCTGGTCTGCTACAAGTGGAAAAAGAAAAGCACATAAAACACAGCAGAGAAGAGGAAGATGCACTGTGGCAGTTGTACTTTGATGGATCCTCATGCAGAGAGGGTGCTGGAGTTGGAGTTTTACTCATTTCCCCTGGGGGTGAAACAGTGAAACTCATGTATAAATTGGAGTTTGTTACCACTAACAACACTGCCGAGTATGAAGCTTTGCTACTAGGATTGAAGGCTGCTAAAGATTTGGGAATTCAGCAGATTACTGCATTTGGCGACTCTGAACTAGTTGTTCAACAGGTGAAGAACAAATATCAAGTAAAGCAGGGTTTGCTGAAAGTATATTGAAATCAGGTATGAGATATGCTTGAAAACTATTTTATAGCATTTAATATCACTCATATTCCAAGGAATCATAATGAGACTGCAGACTCCTTAGCTTTGGCTGCCACACATTTCAGAATCCCTAAAACCACTCAACTAAAGTATCCTATAGAAGTGAGGTATAGACCATGTGTCCCTGATAATGTGAAGCACTGGAGGGTTTTTGAAGATGACATTGAAATCAAAAAATTTCTTGAGCTTATAGATGAGTTTTCAAATGCTCAAATTGATTAGGAAGAAGATGAAGGGGATGAACAGTTAAATGAGTTTGATGCAGAAAAGATAGCAGGGCATAAAATCATTGAGTTGAAGAGCAATTTCATTCCAAAAGGTCTAGTACCTTTAGAAAGAATATTCACGAAGGATGATACACCTTCAAAGCCAGTAGTTCAATCTTCAGAAGACAATGTAGAGGACTACAATATTGGTTCAGCAGAACATCCCAGGATGGTAAAAATTTCTAAATTTCTAATAGTGGAACAAAGAAATAGATATATCAAGCTTTTGAAAAAACATGTAGATGCATTTTCCTGGTCTTATAAGGAATTAAAAACTTATGATACAGCAATTATTCAGCACAAGGTCCCTTTGAAACCTAATGTCAAGCCTTTCAGACAGAAACTAAGAAGAATCAATCCAGCTTTGTTCCCTGTAATTGAAAAAGAAATAAAGAAGCTGCTGGATGCAAAGATAATAGTGCCTCTCAGGTACTCTTCTTGGGTTGCTAATCTGGTTCCTGTTAGAAAAAAGAATGGGGAAATTAGATTATGTGTTGACTTCAGAAATCTGAATCGATCATCATTAAAAGACAATTATCCTCTTCCCAAGATTGAACAGGTTTTGCAGCAAGTAGTTGGAGCTCAGAGGATTTCTATGCTAGATGGTTTCTCAGGGTACAATCATATTGCCATGCACCCTGATGACAAGGAAAAGACAGCTTTTACAACCCCCTAGGGGACATTCATGCTTGACAAGATGCCTTTTGGCTTGATGAATGCTGGAGCAACCTTTCAGAGAGCCATGGACATTGCATTTGTGGGTGAGAAAGATAAGTTTGTGGTTATCTATCTGGATGATATTACTGTATTCTCAAAATTTGATGATGAACACTTGAAGCATTTGGAGCAAACCTTCTTAAAATGCAGAAAATTTGGCCTGTTCTTGAACCCCAAAAAATCACATTTTGCTGTGCAAGATGGTAAATTACTTGGTCACTTGGTGTCTGCCGATGGCATCAGAATAGATCTTGAAAGAGTGAAAGCAATACTGAAGATTAGTTTACCTAGGAGTAAAAAAGATGTTCAATCATTTATTGGCAAGATAAATTTTCTGCGGTGGTTTATTCCCAAATTTGCTGAAACCATTAAACAAATCACAGCCATGTTGAAAAAAGATCAAGAAGTAAAGTGGACTGCTGAGGCCAAGGTAGCATTTGAGAAAATCAAGGTAGCTCTTACTGAAGCACCTGTATTGGTAAGTCCTGATTTTACCAAAGAATTCCTTACCTTTTCATTTCCATCTGAAGACACAATTGCAGCTATTTTACTTCAGAAGAATAAAGAGGGATTAGAACAGCCTATTGCTTTCTTCAACAAAACTCTCAGAGATTCTGAACTGAAGTACAGTATATTGGAGAAGCAAGCTTATGCTCTGGTAAAGGCTTTGAAATTTTTCAGAATCTATATCCTGCATTCAAAAGTAGTTTCTTTTGTACCTAATTCTGCTGTGAAGGATGTGTTAACTCAGCCTGATAGTGAAGGAAAGAGAGGTAGATGGATTGCGAAGATTATGGAGTATGATGTAGAGATCAGGCCTACTAAGCTTGTCAAGGGACAAGGCTTAGCTAAGCTGTTGGCTGAATCAAATTGTTAGGCTCTGGGATTGCATATCATGGCTGAAGAATCAGTTCCTGAAGAAGATCAAGTACTTCTGGAAAAAGAAAAGATCATGGATTTTTATTCATCATCAACCTGGTATGCAGACATTGTTCATTTTCTATTGTTTCTGCAATGTCCTGAACATTTGGATAAGAAGGCTGCCAGATCTTTAAAACTCAAGGCTACTAAATATTGTTTAGTTGAAGATAGATTGTTCTGGAAGGACCCAGGTGGTATTTTGCTTAGGTGTTTGGACCAATCTGAAATTGGAGAGGTGATTTCAGAGTCTCATGAAGGTGCCTGTGGAGGGCACAAGTATTGGAAAGCAACAACTTACAAAATTTTACGAGCTCGATATTATTGGCCATCCTTGTTCACAGATGTTTACCAGCAGGTAAGAGCCTGCATTCCTTGTCAGAAATTTGCAGGTAAACAGAAATTATTGTCCTTGCCTTTAAAACCTATTGCAGTAAATGCCCCTTTTCAGTTGTGGGGTCTGGATTTTATTGGAGAAATAAATCCAGCATCTTCAGGACAACATCATTGGATTCTGACTGCAACAGATTTTTTTACAAAATGGGTAGAAGCCATTCCCACAAGGAATGCTACAGACAAGGTAATCATGGAATTCATTGAAGAAAATATTTTGAGTCGGTTTGGTTGTCCACAAAGATTGATAACAGATAATGCAAAGGCATTCAAATCCAAGGCAATGGTGGCCTTTTGTGAAAAAAATGGCATCATTCTGAAGCACTCAACTCCCTATTATCCTCAGGGCAATGGTCAAGCAGAATCTTCCAATAAGAATATCATTCAGAGCATTAAGAAACTGCTGAAGCATAACAAAAGGTCTTGGGATTCAATGCTAAAGTATGCATTATGGGCAGATAGGATTACAGTGAAACAAGCAATTGGGACTTCTCCATTTCAGCTAGTTTATGGTACAGAGGCAGTGTTTCCTATTCAATTAGGGATTCCAGTGATGAAATTCCTCCAGAACTCTCAAGAGGAACCGAATGATATGCAAAGGAGAATCTTTGAAATGATAGAGTTACAGCAAAGTAGAGAGAAGGTGGATGAAAAAGCACAGTTGTACAGATCCAAGATTAAAAACAGGTTTGACAGGAATATTAAAGAAGGTACTTTCATAGTAGGTGAGATGGTTCTAAGATGGGATGCAAGAAAGGAGCAAAAGGGTAAGCATGGTAAGTTTGACAATCTTTGGTTTGGCCCTTTTCTGGTATCAAAAGTTTTAGAGAACAATACTTTTATCTTGCAGTCCTTGGAAGGTGAGGAGTTGTCCAACCCTGTTAATGGGCGATTTCTCAAGCATTTTTACAGTTTACAGGAGTATTTTCACTGATCATTGTACATACCGGTGAGTGAATCATAATAAGACTCCATAGCCCAATGGAAGCTTTTGCAGATAGATAGATAAAATAACAGACAGAAGGCACTGGTCTACAAGTCCTTGAAGCCTCGCAGGGAGGTCTTCATCCCGCAGCTGGAGCCAGATGTTAAATCAGTAATTTGTTTCTTCGAATTTTGTTTGATTTGCATTTTATTTTAAGTTATTTATTTGCTTTAATTTGATTTTTCCTTCTTTAGGAGATTTTCTTTAGTATTTTTATGAAATTTTGGGCTTGCTTTTGAAATTTTCAAATTTTTAAACTTTAGGTTTGTTTTTGAAAAGGGGATTAAAAGGTCACCATATCAAATAATGGACTCATAATCCATACTCTAAGAAGAGTCATGTATAATCTTTACCCTGACAGCCTTAAAACCATATGCAAAATGATAAAAAATTGTTAAAAAGCATCAAAACAATGTTAAAGTTATTCTTGTAGCGCTGGAGCTAAAATTCACCAAAGGCGCGCTACAAGAATATCGCGACTCCAAATTTCTCCGATTTTTCAGCAAATTTTGGCATGCTTGGAATAATGAATGACTGATTATGTGTTTTAGAGAATTCATTACGTGTTGATGCAGAGAACATCGTGATTTCAAGTGATTACATGTTGTGAGGAAATCGTGCTCATCATCAGCCCAGGTGTAATTCATTTTGACAGGTAGCCACATGGTTTGAGGTAATGTGGGATGAATTTGTTATTTACAAGCACATTCAAAGACGGAGGACTTAGTGGAGTAGCTATAACCACTAGAAAACCGGACATCGTTGCTGACTGAACAAGCGAGAGATTTTGAGGGCTTCACGGGAAATTAGGGCTTCCTAATTCCGTTGCTAGCAGCTAAATTGAAGTTTGGAGGACGTCTATACAACCAAGGTGACTCATCTGACAGCTCAGGTCATGATTTTAAACAACTATAGTGGCGCAATTTCAAGGTATTCCTAAAAAACCAATATAACAGTAAATTTGGGGTTTTTTTGCTGGGGCGTACTCTGTCAAAATTGATCAAAGGAAAAGTTAAATTGTGCTTTCAAATGCAATTTCGATCAGAGAAATAGCTATTTGTTGATGCTCTGCGATGCCAGGCTGAGTGAGGGTCGAAGATAGCAGTTTTGTTTTTATGAAGTATAACCCTGTCAAAGCCAAGGTTGTAGTGCTGTGAATAACCTATACATTCGACAGTATTTTCAACCTCTTAAACTAATCTCCTGCTCGAAAACAATACAAAAGGATACATTCAATTTGCAGTGATCAAAGAAGAATGGGCAGGAGTGGTAAGATAAACAGAGCTGAACCAATTGATGTAGGATGGATTGAAAAACTACCTGACTGTGTTGAGCTGTTTCAACAAGCTGGTTGGATGGATTTTTTCAGGAAGATTGATGGGTATAATGCAAAGGTGTCCTGTAAGTTTGCCCAGGGTTTAAAAAATGACATGGTGATTTTTGATACTCTTAAATTCAAGTTAACAGTGAAACTGATTTCAGAAGCTACAAGGATTAAGGATGAAGGTGAAACATGGTTTAAGAAACTGCCCTTTGACTTTGATCCACAAAGATTTCTTTTACCAAATGTCACCCCTGATTGGAATAAAGGCATCCTTATTCAAAATTTCAGAAAGGAATGGGTTGAGCCAATCAGAATATTGCAGAGCTATGTTACTTGTGAGGGCAGGTATGCTTATGTATACAAGTATCATTTCAGATTCCTTCAGCACATGGTGGGAGTGTCCAAGATGAACCTGCCATTCTTCTTTTTGAAAAGTTTGCAGAAAATGTCCAACAAGGTGAAAGGGCCAATAGATCATTCTTCTCAGTCCATCTTTCACCATGGGTTAATCAAGTTGATTATTAGTACTGTTTTGCAGCATGAAGGAAAGACCTGGGATTTCTTCATCTTTTGGTATGGCTTTGACGATCAAAAATCAAAGAGGCAAGCAGATAAGGGTAAGGTCTTGTTGAGAAAATTAGGTCAGAAACCAAAAATTGAAGATAAGGAAGAGGTCAAAATTGAGGAAGCAGCAGAGCATGTGGAGGAAGATAATTAACCAAAGACATTCTCAGCCAGCTCTAAAGGCAAGTATTCACTGTTTGAAGATAAGAAGGAGCAGCCTGAACAGAATTTGGCACCTGTAGCAGATCCTCATGAAGTGAAAAATGTTGATATAAAAGAGGTTGCTGTACCCAAAGAGGAGATTCACACTCAACCGAGAAGCCCTATCACTATTCTCTCAGATGATGAGGGATATTTATTGGAAGAAGAGCAGCCCATCTCCAAAACAGAAGTCAAAGCTGAAATAGAAGAAATCCATACTTCAGATAGCAAAACAACAAAATCTAACAGGAAAAGGAATAAACTTGAAGTAGTAGAGTTGGCTACTATCTAGCATTAAGGAAAGGAGCTGAAAATGATGGGAGAAGCAGCATCATTTTGGAGACCTAAAACTAGGTCAAAGAACAGGCTAAGACTGAACATGAAGAAATTGCTCAATCCCAAATTAAATACAAATGAAGTGACTGTCTTAGATGAGATATCCATAGATGATAAACCAGAACTAGATAAAATGCAGCCACCATTAAAAGAAGAAATTCCTTCAGTTGAAGCAGTAGGTGAAGAAAATCAAAAGCCCAGCATTGAAGACACGGCTACAGAACTGTTGATTAAAGAGGCAGAAATCTTCAAGAAGCTTGATATACCTTGGAGACCTGATGAGGAACAAGATTCTACAATGGACAAATTAGCTAACTCTGACAGGGAGAGTTTGCAGAAAACTGTTAAGCAATACAAACATCAGATGAGCTACATGCAAGAGGTTAATGATGGATAATGATGGCTAACAGAAGGTTGAGAGAAGATCTACAAGATGTAAATGATAATTTTCAGGAGCTGATAGCAGATGCAAAAGAAGCACTAAAAAGAAAAAGAGCTGCTGACATGCATTGCACAGAATTGGAGAAGACAGTCCAGGACCTGCAACAGAGAAACAAGGAGCTCATCAAGAAGATAAATGACATGGAGCAGGAGCAGAAAAAGGCTAAGAGAAAAGATCAAGCATCAGATGGTATCGCTCTGCTGGCTGAAGTTGCAAAAGACCTATAAGTCAGTTGTAAATTTAGTTAGTGGTCATTAGTTAAGAAACATATATGTTAGTGATTTGCTATTTTTAGCATATTTTGTAACTTTGTAAATATTGTACATTTACTTTACCTCATCAAATAGGTGGAAGGCAGTTAGGGTTGGAGCCCTAACTAATTTTGTAATGATTAGTATTTAGAGGGGTTAGAAAGTCATGGAGAGGGTTCGATTTTTGGGAGTTTTCAGGAGGTCTCCAGACTGCTATTATCTTCAGACTTGTTCAGAGCTAAGTATTATGACTCTTGTAAGCATTTGCTGATGAAATTATGAGATATATATGACCTTTACCCTTCAGTTTTCTGTGTTGGCTTCAGTTTTCAGCTTATTCAGTTGCTTAATAGATATATTCATTGCTGGTTTATGTGTATTTACTGGTGATGCTTGTCTTTTATGAATGAACCTCAACATTGTGTTTCTGTCGGATCTTGTTGGATATGTCATGCATCTTTATCATCTTTTGTTTATGATTTAGTTATTACTTTGCTTATGAATGTATTCCCTGATTGTTCCCAAAACTTTACAACCACAAAACCTTTCAAAAACCTAAAACCTACTTTATTTTATTGAGTTTTATTTGAGATTGTGTTGGCTTGTTTCTCTGGCCTTGGAAACAATTTCTGGCACAAACACCCCCAATTTGGATTTGTTGGTCGTTCCATCCAACTCCAACATTATAGCATCCACATCTTTTTGATTCGTGTGACAATGAGAGTCGGTAAGAGATGAGTCAATAACTAGAAGAAGAAGCATCCGCCCCTGCCAATGCTCCAATGTGTTCATTAAATCTGGTATTTAAATTATAAATTCAGCGAGAAAGGTGGTCATGCCCATGAGTGACAAAGATGGTGTCATACAATAATCTATTGTGAACTGACGCAAGAGCAGGCAGTTTATGATATTCATACACTACAAGCCAGTGGAAACCTAAAATATCTAATGCTTCAAATGGATGGGGAATATCAGTGGTACCATCAAAACCCAAAAGGAAAAAAAGGGTTGAAGCAGAATGAAAATAACAAAATAGGAATCGGTAGAAGTAAACACACACGAATGGCAACATTTGGTCCAAACGTTGATTAGTTGCATTGAAATCTCTTTCAGATACACGAAAAGCAATAGGAGTTTGAAATAAGTTGGACTTAATCTGCTATGAGTGCCACTTGTTGTTCGCCTAGTTGAGCTACCCTCTTCTATTCCCTTTGGGTGCACGTATAATGTTGTGCAAATGATCTGGAAGCTTGTTCAAAGTTTCCTTCAATTTGAAAAATTGCGAATGATTGGTGACTTGCAGTGTTATGTATTTTAATGCATTTACAAAGTCTCCATTGGAAATCTTGTACTACTCTTTTCTGAAATTGTCATTTTGTTTCTCCCATACATAGAGCTTGAAATTGCAAGTGAAGCTTTTTGTATGCAAATTTAGTATTTCCTTTAGATCTTTTTTAGGTATTCCGTCGTGAAAATCGGTGTCGGAAAGGTTGCACTCAGCAACAACTCAACAAAGTTTAGAAAATGAGAAATGGGACAAAATGGAGAAAAGGTATAAAATCAACAAACATTTAAAAATGCAAAATTTTCATATTCTTTCAACTACATTAAAATATAATATTAAAAGAAGATCACACTATCAAATTGTCACATATATATATATCAAAAGATTGTTATCATATATAGAAGTCCAATCATGTTAACATAAATTAATCCTAAATAGGTGTTGCAGCAAAGGAGTCAAAATTCATGAGTCCAAACAAAATTGAAAATCAAACCACAAATATAGATCTATCAATTCCCCATTGCCCCTTTTACAAGCCTTGCTAGTGGAGGGCCTTGGGATGGAGGGTCTTGGGATTGCATGTCTAGTGGAGACTTGAACCGGTTGCTCTTGCAGCTGACATTGTTAGTCCTACATTGGTTGATCTTGCCCCTCGTTCTCCTCCCCATGAGTATCCTTGGAGTATCTTTAAGTATATGCAAAGCTCTGTATGCATCCCATCCTCCTTCTATTTCTTTTCTATCCTACTCGAGTTGCTACTTGCTATTGATCCAGCCAGAACGAGTAAATACTGTAGTTTTAATTCTAACAATTCTTAATCAACCTCTCTATTCAAGAAGCATTGCCCATATTGAATAGGTAAATACTTAGGAAGTTCATTGTTTAGTAAATATTTGTTGCAATATAAAATTGTTAATGAATTGATAGCCTATTTAGCGAATGTAGGTGATGGGTCTTCTTGAAGTCATAATGAATAGTGTTGAAGTCCATTCCTAGTCGAGGTATTAGTATCAACTTACAGATTTAGGTCCAAAACCTACTCCCCAGGATGTCACAGTTGATGCACATATTGATACTTCATGCTTGGAGATGACCTCACAAGGTTCAACGTCTGCTGCAGAGAAGAAAGTTGATTCTGGAACAATGTTGTTGAGTATTCCATAAACAAAGCCTAGATTATTAGTATCCTTGTTGGCATGTGAAGGGTAAGGTTTATATTGTCCATGCAGCTCTTTCCATTTCAACCTTGGTTTTTTGTATTAACTAGACTAAAATTAGGGTGAGTGGTCTCCATAACAACCAGTGATGTTAACAACTGAGTATGGTTTCATTAAAATTGAATGGATCACTAAAAAATATTCATTTTTGGTTTTTTGAATGTTCTTTTATGCTTTCTAGGTTAAGAGATTGAGATTGTGTTTTTGATCACTTTACCATGCTCTGTATTTTTCTGGATGGATAATTTTTTAGCCTTATTCAATTTTAGTTTCTCATATTCTCACGTTGTAGATGTATTGATGAAGTTAATGAAAGTGGCACCTCCCCATCGACATCTTTTCATTACTGAACTGTCAAATGTTGCAGAAAGATTGAGCAAGGTCACAATAGGTGAACTCCAATCTTTCTCCAACAAAGATAAAAGACTCCTCAATTAGGCTAAACACATTTCCACAAAATGTAGATCTCATAGAAAAATGTGCAAGGATGGGATGTAGTTTTAAATGCTCTCTTCAATTTATCTTTGTGGTTAATGAAAATTGAAACAAGGAATAACCAACTCCTCAAAAAAGTAGAGTGATACTCCACATGTGCCTGTTGACCAAGTAAAAAAAGGGGGGTTATATACCAACTATCTTCATCCAACAGTACCTTTATATGAAGCAAGGGTCCACTTGTTCTTATTTGTATCCCTTTGACCAAGTATGTTATCAATCTATCCTCACTACAAGGGAACCTCCCTAAAACTTAAAAGTGTATCTTGGACCACTTTCCAACCAATTAATACCACATGGAAGCCCTATGGGTAGAATGCTTTCCAAGGTGGGCTCATTTGACTTTGTATTTAATGCTTGTGTGACACATGTCACTTATCAAGCTTGGGAACTCTTCTTCTAGTGATTGTTTGATCATTTCCAGGATAGATATTACCTCAAAATGGATGATTTGATAACGTATTTTTTAAGATGAGCAACAACGGTATGGATCCATTTCCTCTGCTATCCTTGGTCCTTTAAACATGCCTTAAAACAATTAAATATTGCCTCATGAAGTGGAGTGTTCCCTTCAATATAAACCATGATTTGAGAGAGGGGTCTTTGGATGCCACTTATCATCAATTTATGAAGGGTGTCCATTCCCTTTGCCTTGTGAGTGATTCCAACAAAATCATGTCTTTGGATGCCACTTATCATCAATTTATGAAGGGTGTCCATTCCCTTTTCCTTGTGAGTGATTCTAGCAAAATCATTCGATTATCTGTCAAGCCTCCAAACATGTGAGTGTGTTTCAAAGGTGCATCCTAATGAGAAAACATGCCTCAAAATAATGCAACCAAGTCCTCCAATTACAAATCTTCTATGGTGACCTATTGTTCACTATGAAAGGCTCCTATCATTGTCTCAATCTCATTAAATGAAATGAAATCAATCTTTTTGAATACTGCTCATAAGTCCATCCAGTGGTATCCCTAAGGTCCCACTACCTCCATCTCTGTGAAAGAATGACAATGAGGGAGAGCACTCCAAACCATCACATGAATAACCCCTCTGTTAATGTCATACCAATCCCAAACTATCAAAACTACTAGAGCATTCCATAGACCAAGAAACGTACCTTGTCATGTTCATCAAAATATCCACTAGTGAGCTAATTCATCAATGAAAAGTATGCAACATGATAGATGAGACACCAAATATAGAAATACAAAAAGGGAGAAGTGAGTCTTCTCCAACCAAAGCACCAACTCAATCAAATGAGTACCATATCCAAGACAAGAACATAGATGCAAGAAAAACTATCATAACATGAAGAATATCCATGAAGGTGTGTACCCTTAGTACATCCAATGCTCCATAGGTGTCATGATGCAAATCCTTGTCATATCTGTTGAAAATCAAAAGTGTAGGTCTTATGCAATATGAGAGATAACAACTCCATAAGATGAAATTCAAGAACATTGTATTTGTTCTAGGCAAGGTTGTAGTCTATGCCTTTGTCACTATTTTCCATTTGGATGGACATGCCATGCAATAAAGTAGAGATCATAATTAGACTTCCTAATACCTATAAGTTTTTGTTAGAAATTTGTTAAAAGCTCATTTTCTATTAGAAATAAATGTGTTTATTTTTTATTTATTTATTTATTTTCAATAAAGACAAATTCAATGCACCTTATGTTTTTTGCAGTAGGATGAATTCTCACTAGTAGCAGAGCAAGTGATGCTATTACATGAGGAGTGTCTCCAAGGAAATTATGATATTGTTTCTAAACTACAATTGCATGCTCAACTGTGCAACATGCTTCTCAATGCCAAAAGGTAATCTATGACGATTTTTTTGCTACATGAGATCATTCACAGTAAAATAATAGAAATAAGTTGTCAATTTTTTTTGTGGTTGAGACATTTATATTGCTTAAATGTTGTCAATATCTTGTGTTTTGGGCATGTTGGCAGGGACTCTAACTAATGTTTTGCATGCTTTGATTAACATGGCTCTTTCCTATCATGTGCTCAAGGGAATGTTTTTTGCTTCTGGGCATATTTGGTACTAACTTGACTGATTTTGGCCATTCTTGAGGTGGTTGCATAAGAATGATCAAATTTTTGTTTTCATCTCTTCCAATAATGAGCAACATCAAAACAACTTACCGCCAGTTGGCACTACAAATAGCCTACAAATATGTTTTAGGTGAACAACTACTCTTTTCCCCTAGGGGTTGAGTTGAGGTCACTATAATTTTCCAGCTCCTATATGTATGCACAATATTACAAACTTTTCCAATGGAATTTATAGTACAAAATGCATATGACAGCCTATTCCACCATTGTAGAATCTCTTCCTCCCTTAAGGAACCTAATATGATCCCAACCTAATATGATCCTTTCTCACATCATCATCTTATGGTCCAAACCATCTTTTGTATGCAGGATGCTACTTCATACCTTGTTGCAAGACTATTAATGACCTTAAATTTATTGAACTCTTCTTTTGGAATGTATCGCGCCATTTTGATTATCTTTGACCATCATTTCTGATCATGAATTTAGATTTCTCAATCACATTTTGAAATCATATTATACCTTATATATTTTGTGTGCCCTATTGTGTTGATTGATCCATGATGAATGTTTTATTTTTCAAGGGCATCTACTAAAGTTAAATATCAGTACTACAGTTCTACTCATAATTATCATATATGCAAAAATATAAAAATTTAACACCTGCAGCTAGATGAACTTCAAGATCAAGTCAAGAAAATGGATGCCAAGATAAACCTCATTCTCAAAGCCACCACTGGATTTGAATTAGAAGCATGGGATCGTCCACCAACTCATGTTCAAAAGGTTCCTGTGATCTCCATTTTTTATGATGATCAAGTTGCCTAGTTTTTCTTATGATCAATCTTTTATGCTTCTAACCTACTCGAACTATTTTTTCCAAGGAAAACCTCATAGGAGGCCCCCACTTCCCTAGAATATATAGATGTAAGGTGGCTCAACTGCCACCATAATAGCATTTGGTAACCCATGGGATCTCAACTAGATTTGAACCTGTGACCTATGGCCTCCTCATCAACAACATGCCTTGGACAGATGATTCAACCAATTGTGCTAACCCTTGGGCCTTATCTGTCCACATAAAAGGTGCCTTGCTGCAACTAACTTTTGCTCTGTTACAAGCACTTTCTATCATTTCCTTAGAGGTCATGCATATTTTCTAAATTTTGAATGCATATATGAAAAGACTTGGAACATTTCTCAAAAAACATAACCCATTTCTAGAGAAACTGGTTCCCAATCCAGACACATAAAATGGTGGTCAGAAACAACATTTTTGCCAGGTTTTCCATTTCTGAAGGGTAGTTTCACTCAAAAACATAGCCCAACATGTTTTTGGTTCCTTACCTTTCAATGCTTCTTGTTTCTAATATAATTGGAGGGTATTTGAAAAAATACACCCAAAGAAGAGGAACATAATAGAATATGAAACACCTCAAGGTAGTCTTTCTTAGACCATATATCTTTCCCAAAATATGTAGGGTCATCAATAATGCAATATGGATAGATTGCTTTCCAAGGTGGGCTCATTTGACTTTGTCTTTAATGCTTGTGTGACACATGTCACTTATCAAGCTTGGGAACTCTTCTTCTAGTGATTGTTTGATCATTTCCAGGATAGATATTACCTCAAAATGGATGATTTGATAACGCATTTTTTAAGATGAGCAACAACAGTATGAATCCCTTTCCTCTGCTATTTCCTTGGTCCTTTAAACATGCCTTAAAACAATTAAATATTGCCTCATGAAGTGGAGTGTTCCCTTCAATATAAACCATGATTTGAGAGAGGCGTTTTTGGATGCCACTTATCATCAATTTATGAAGGGTGTCCATTCCCTTTTCCTTGTGAGTGATTCCAACAAAATCATGTCTTTGGATGCCACTTATCATAGGGTAAAAAATAATGCAATATGGGTTTTAATATTGCTCGTCTCCCTAATTCTTAAAGGATGCTAGATCAATGGTAGAGTGCCTGCCTTACAAGCAGGAGGTTGGTGGTTCGATTCCTCTGTACCCTATTGATATTGAAATATTGGTATTTTTAATAAAATATATTTTATTATGATTTATTATGGCTATATAGGGGGTTTCAAACTATCTTTGCATGTTTCTACGAGGGGGGTTCTAAGCCACCTTCATATGTCACTACGAGGGGGGTTCTAAGCCACCTCCATATGTAACTATGAGGGGGGTTCGAAATTGCCCTTGTATGTTACAACGAGGGGGGTTTAGAACCACCCTTGTAGGTACCTACGAGGGGGGTTTGTAACCGCCCCCAAAGGTTTGTAATAAGGACTTTTAGGGGGGGGATTCTGAACCTCCCCCATAGGTGTCTACAAGGGGGGTTTACAACTGCCCCTAAAAGTCACTTTTTTGGGGGGTCGGAGGGAGAACCGCCCCCAAAAGTCACTTTTAGAGTCGGTTTTGATCTCTTCCAAAACCGCCCTTAAAAGTACAAACTTTAGTGTCAGTGCTATTGGGGGTGGTTTTATTAAGACCGCCCCCAAAGGTTTGTAAGATGAAGTTTTAGGGGGGGTTTAGAACCGCCCCCATAGGCACCTATGAGGGGGGTTTGTAACCGCCCCCAAAGTTTTGTAATAAGGACTTTTAGGGGTGGGTTGGAACCGCCCCCATAGGTTTCTACAAGGGGAGTTTAGAACCTCCCTCAAAAGTCACTTTTAGGGGTGGTTTTGATCTCTTCCAAAACCGCCTCTAAAAGTAAAAATTTTTAGCGTCGATGCTATTGGTGGGGGGGGGGGGTTGTAAAGACCGCCTCCAAATCCAAAACCGCCCCCAAAAGTGACTTTTTGGGGCGGAAGACAACCCCCCCTAAAAGCCAAATTTGTTGTGGTGATTGTGATCATAAACACTATGAAATACTTGTTATGTTTTCTTCTTTTGGAAGCAGATTAGGTATATGATTTTGCTTTTATAGTAGCAAGACTTGAATGCGGAAGCTGAATGGTGTAACCAGACTTGGTTTCCATTGATCATTCATGATGTAATTATGAAGAATGTAATATTTTTCTTAATAAGAATATTATGAGTTTTTTTCCGTGGAAAAATGTGATCTTGTTTTGAACTATAATTAATTTCCACAACTTCAATTCCATTTCTTAGAAGCCATATTAAGCATCTTATAGATGATTTATTTAGTTAAATCTATTTGGTATTTAATGCGGTAAACAGTATTAAGTTGAATTACTTGAATATATAAAATATGAGTAAAGGTCTATCCATGTAATTTTAAGATTTGCACGATATCATATCTATCATATACTGAATATTTTGCAATACATAAGTGTGACAGACTATTGAATGTGCATGCCATTATAATTAGTTATAGAAAGAACTTGCACAATAGAAACAATAGTAGAAAAATTTGGATATGCCTAAGGATTTTATCAAAATCCAAACCAAAAATAATAAAGGAGGAGGTACTTCAAAGAGTTCAATTGACATAATATATTCCCCACACCCTAGAAGCCAACACCGGTTGAAAAAAGAAGAAAAAGAAAAAAGTGATCAGGAATAACAAGATAATCAGGAGGGGAACATTGACTAGGGAACTCAACAAGTTGAAGGAATGATAGAACAGGTAGAGGAAGTGGCTATCCAAATAGAAGAAACACATGTACAAACAAGGGAAGCACTTGAATAAACATAAAAAAACGACTTAAAAAGAAACATGGGAACCGACTGAAAATGCATCAAAATAACTAATTGAACAACCAACAGAATAACCTACATAGAAACAAACATAACAACAAACAGATTGTCATGTCCCCAAATTTTTCATTGGGTCACAATGGCCTAAGCCCCTTGGCCAGATTCATGGTAGTTTGTCAAATTGATGCTAAGGGTCAAATAATTGCCAAGCATGATGTCCAATTTAGTAATAATGTAAAATTAGATCCAAATGGACAAGGTGGGTCACATTAAGAGGAAATTCCCAATTCAAAGTTTGTAATATTCCCATCCAAATGAACTATCATGGAGGAAAACTACTAGTTCCCTAGGTTGGGGGTGGAAGCATTAAAAGTTGGAGTAAAGGAGCTACAAAACCCAAAATGACCTTAGACTTACAAATTCACATTAAAGGGGGTCAATTAAATAATAATAAAAGAAAATAAGGTGGCATTGGATCATGAGGGCACATAAGAGGTTGTAGGACCCACATGTGGCAAGATTCCCCACTACACTTGGCATGATTCTCTCACCAATTCGAGTTCAAGATGAATGGTAACATACTTGGGGGAGTTTAAGAGGTATTATTCATGGCATGAATCATGTAAGTTTGAATTGGAGTGGAAGAGTAACTCCCATGGAAGAGGAAGAGGCATCTTAGAAGAATTGCGACACTTGGAGCTAGATTCCCTAACTCCTATGACAACAATCATGAATGTTCTATGACACTTATGACAAAGTTCAGATCTGATTGTTGAAATTTGACATATATGACATGTCGGGGCTAAAAATAGCTTCCAAGATGGTGCACAAGGGGAGTTATGGCAGCCAAGGTTCCCCCATTTGAATTGATGGAAGAGGAGAGCTAGGAAATGTTGGACAAGTGGCATTCATGGGAATCTCTCCCTAATTCAAGTTGGGATGAGTCTCTTGGATGGAATTAGAGCTAAGGAGGCCTTGGGAGGTTAATAAAAGACAAGAATAAAGAAGTAGAGTGGCTTTTGATCATTTCTCATTTTGCAAATTGGAGATCATAGCTTGTCCATGCAAGTTGAATGTTTATTCTTCTTGCCTTAGTACCAATTTCGAGGGTGAAAGATTCCCATCCTAATTGAAAATTGGAAAGTCCATTCAGACCTTTAATTGGAGCTGCATGAAGTCATTTGTTACAGTTTGAATCTACAGGGCTGCTCGTGACCATTTATTCTTCAACTTGTTCCCACATCTCTCTCACTTTTCTCTTCATATTCTTGCTCTTGGAGGAAGGGCACACATGGTGAGATGGAGATATATTTGGGGAAGTCCAAGGGGACCCACCCATTTATTTGTAATATGATTTCTACACTATTTATTTGATTCTCGTATGAACCTCAGATTGAAAATCCAAGTGAAACTATGTAAAAATTCCAAACTATGTATGAATGGTGCCATTTTCCCCTATATCTTGTTGTAAGAGCTTGAAGTTGTTTGGTATCGAATTGTTTCAGTCAATATATGTGATTTTATTGTTGTATGGAGAGAAATTAATGTACTGAATAAGTTTCATATACATTATACAAGTCCTTGGAACATTTCTCTCAAATTTCATAGCAAGTTATAGCGTTTTTCTATCATTTCCCCCTATGTGAAGACATGTCCACAAATCTTTGATTTATGGTAGTTGCAGCAGCCTTTAGGAACTGATTAATGATTCATTTGCATTCCCATTGAAGTAATATAACTAATCCATGTCCCTCTTCTTAAATTTGGGAGGGTTTTACTGCATTTGGGAAGCCATTTGTGACCCCTACCCTTTGGGGTTTGAACATCGAAACTACTAGTAAATTTCCCATTTTTCTCCTGAATTCAAATGAAGGTTGCAGAAGTATTTTGATAGTGTATAAGAAACCATTAGGTTCATTTTTATGTACTAATACCCTTCAAACACTCTGTTGTTGCAGCAACCCCCCCAAAATTTTTTTGTACATATTGGGGCCCCTCCTTTCATTTTTTGTAGAAAGTTCGCCTAAGAAGCCATCCCAGCCGTTAGCTGTGTTTTTCAACATGAAATCTTGTTTCCCAACTGTGCATCTTGCCATCAACCTTTCCATTTTTTCCCCCAAGGAACCAAAAGGGAACTTAGAATTTTTTCCCAACGTTTTGGAAGTCTCTCGGGCTATCTCCCCGCAGTTGCGGAAGCCAAACGCACAACCTTTCCAAAAGAAGGACTTAGATTTTCTTTTGCAAATCGCAGACCGTGAGAAGGAAAATTGCGGAAACCTTCGGGTTTTCTTCCCGAAACGGCGGGAGAACTTGGGAAAGACCCCGAAAGGAGTTGGAATATTTTGTTAAAATCGCGGAAGCTTCTAATGAAAGCCGCCCGAAACGGCGGAGGAATTCGGCGAAGTTGTCCGAAACGGCGGAAGCCGTTCGCATAAGCTTTCCGAAAAGAGACTTAGAAAACTTTCGAAAATCTGTGGAAACCTTCGGGTTTTCCTCCCGAAACGGCGGAAGCCATCCACAAAAGCTTTCCGAAATACCACGGAGAAATTCACGAACTTCTTCCGAAACTGTGAAAAGAACTTAGATTTTTTTGAAAGAACTTTGCGAAACGAGCCAAGGAAGCTTCGCAGAAGCTTTCATCCTTTGCTCCCGAAACCGCGGAAGCTCTCAGGCTACCTTTCCGAAACGGCGGAAGCCGATCACATAAACCGCTCGGAAAAGGCTTTCGAAATGATTACGGGAAAATTTTGCGGAAGAGTTCAAGATTTGCTCCCGAAACGGCGGGAGCCATTCGTCTAAACCGCCCGAAAAGACATAGAAATTTCTTCGCGAGGACCTTTGCGGAAGTGTTGGCGGAAGTCCTCCGAAACTGCGGAAGCCACTTACGAAAGCTTTCCGCAGTTTCGGGAGCCTTCACGTTTTCATCCCGAAGAGGCCGCCAAAAGAACTTAATCACGTCGCGGAAGCCTCTTGCGAAAGCAATTCACCACTCTCTCCCGAAACAGCGGAAGCTTCCGCGATATCTTCCCGAATGAGATGAGCTTTGCAGAACGTTTTCTCTTCCGCGTCGCGGAGGCCTTTTGCGGGGCCATTCGCCTTCGTTCCCCGAAACGACGGAAGCGGTTCGCCAGTTTGTCCCGCAAGAGGCGGTCGCACACAAACTGAGACGGCTTGACGTGACCGCCGACGTACCGGTATTTAAACCACGACTAATTGCACCACCCACCAAACTAAATGCCGCACGTGCCGGTTCTATTTAAATAGGCAGTGGGGGTACGAGCCAACGCATTGTTAATTTGGACGATTTGTTGGACGCCGCGCAAACTGCTCCAGCTCGGATTGCTCAACCACGTTCACGGCCACCTCAGTTAGCGTTTCTCGTCGGTGCCAGGTAGGATCTTAGCCGTAAATTTGTCCCCCTACACGTCGTATCGCTATCGGGTTACCTTTCTTTTGAAAATGATGGGCATTGGTGGGGTTTTGACGGGCAAAACGCCCGTCATCGGCGATTTTTGCCCGTCAAATACGATTTGAATCAAGTTCTTCTCGTTATATAAAACAGAGACAGGATAAGCGTTTGTAAGTAAGAGACAACTAGTTTGGACGGTTAAACTTGTCCCATTTTCCTCTCTAGCCGCCGAAGCCCCATGGTCTTTTCATATCCCCGGCCGAAAGGTTAAGACGTAAAACCCCGAGCCTCTTCGCAAACCTCAGTTCCATGAAGACACCGTTACCCAATTCAAGTCCTAGAAACCGGCGCCATTGCCTCTGTTCAAACCCCGTGAGCGTTCAAGTTGCGCGAGCCGAAACCCGAAACTTTGGCCACCCGAGCCTTTTCGTCAGTATGTCTCCGGCGCCATCACCCTAGCTCGAACTAAAACTTCCCATAGAACACCTCGGCAAGTGCCATAAATAACAATAGCATTTGAAGCCCTCGCCGGGTCGTAAATACGAAACGCCTCCTTATTTCGTCATAGAGTCTTTCCAACCTGAGCTTACCCGCAATTAGCCTTTCAAACCGCAGCAGTGACGAAAGTTACCCTCTTCCCCAGAGCGAGACCGAAAGCACGTTGCTTCCGCAACACACTTATCTTCACAGGAGCATCCCAAACCTGCCCCTTTAAAGAATTAGGATGGCTAAAATTGATAATCATGTTCCTGCTGAAACGAAGATCATCATTTCTCCCAGGGCAACCCAAGAGCGGATTGTTCCGCGATACACCTATCCTCTCGGGAGCATTCCAAATTCTTCCCTTTTAAAGATTCAAATGTTTTAATTTGTATTTTAGGTTGAAATGATGTATTTTGCTTCCTAAACATACAACTTCACATTCTCATATTAAAAAACGATGATGCTCTCTGTTGAAATCTCACAGTATGTTGCTCAAGTTCATGATGACTTGTATATGGGTGCTATCAGGGATAAGTCAAGATGCCGAAAACCGGTAAGAAGAAGGCTAAGATGACAGAAAAGAAGCCTGCGCCACTCAAAACTGAAACTTCACTCCAGGACACTAGGTGCACCACCGGTGTCCCTCCTGAAATCAGATGGGGTGACATCTACAGAATGATTCGGGACCAAGAGATCCCAGATATGTTGCTAGAGGAAGGGCCAATTTATCTAAATATCAGAGCCTCAGGCATAACTAGAGCCGCTACCCGCCCCGAGCTGTTCCCCTGTGCTGAAGTAATCGGATGGATACTCCAACATCTCGATGCTGAAAGGAGAGTGATAAATGATAGCGGTAAAGTGGCTATTGCCTCATTTCAACCCGCGTATCTTGCGGCAGCCTACAAATTTCCCCGTGTCCAACAAGCTCTGACTGATGAATGGTTGAGTTAGATGAACAACGTCGAGATGGCCAAGAAACTGCTAATGGCAGGCAAACATTTGAGAAAGAAAGGAAGTGATGAATATGACGTACAGAATCTGAGAGCTCCTTTCAGATTGATCGCTTTAATGCTATGCAGAATCTTCGGCATGCTCGATGGCACAGTGTATAAGATTCAGTGGATCCCTATTATCCACTACGTGGCATTCAAGGGAACTGTGTTTGACTGGGCCACTCTCCTGTCAGATAGTTTGGCCTCGATGATAGTAGCTGCAAGGGAAGGACTAGCCTTGAAGAAGGCTGAATTCTTCATGTCCTCATATCTGATAGATTGTATTTTGGCCAAGATAGACTTCCCCAAATTGGGCTGTACATGGGATAGGGCCACCGCCCCGGTCTATATCGCATTCAAGATGTTGTGGGCTCATAATTACAAGCCCAGCTACAAACTCATCGGTGAGGGGTTCATCATGCCCCTATATGAGAAAATGTTCAAGGAAGAACCAAACTGCCTATCAGAGAATGCTTTGGAAGTCCTTGAGGGTTATGGGGATTTTTACTTTTCGGAGCAAGGTACCTACTTGAGAATGTTTGGAGGGACTAAGCCCCCATACATCTTGCCGCAGTATGCCATAGACTATGTGGTTCTCAAAGAAGCAGTAAGACAACTCTTCCTGGATGGGATTGGAGCAATGCTCCACAAACAGGATAAGGCTTCCTTTCCCCCCCTACCTTTCTGCATAGGTGCTTACAAGTTTTCAGGGGTTGCCTCGGCCGACGAATTTGTTCAAGAGCTGAAAGCCTTCCACTTCGGTGAGGTAATCTTCCACAGGAATGACAGAAAGGGAAGAGTTGCTGAGCACTGTAAGGAGATCTATGCTCACTTCGAGTACTCCCACTATCCTGATGCCGAGGAAGAGGCATTCAGAGGCATCAGCAACATGGCTGAGCTACGGGTTTGTCGCCAAAGCACTGGAGCAAGCTCTAGCTCAACCAAGGCCCAGAAGACCAGCCAGCAAAAGGAGAAAGAAGCTGAGGATGCCCGAGCTCAGGAAGAGCTCAGATTAAGAGAAGAAGCGAGGTTACAGCGGGAAGCTGAGGAAGCAAGAAAGCAGCAGGAAGCTGAAGTGGCGAGAATGCAGCAAGAAGCTGAAAATGAAAGATTGCGGAAAGAGGCTGAGGAAGCCCAAAAGCAGAAAGAGGCTGAAGCTGAGCAGGCTGAGGCAGAGAGGAAGGCGGAAGAAGAATTGAAAGCAAGAGAAGATGCTCAAGCCAGTGGGTCCGGTGCCCAAGACATGGATATAGACACATCTCAAGCAGGTGGCTCTGGTACCCAGAATAAGGGCGTGGACCCAGCTCAGGAAGTCCGGACCCCACCTGAAGAAGACATAGACATCATAAATCGACCAATTGTCCCGTACACGCCATCGGGAAAGCGTACAGTGTCCAAGTGGAATGAGTTTGTCTACGATAAGAAAAGGAAGGCTATGGTCCTCAAATCAGAAGAGAGGATAAAAAATCCCTTCCATGAGGACATCGTTACCCACCGAGAGGTCACTGTAATGAAAAACACGGATCAAGATCCTTTTGCTATGGCATCCGCAGCTGTAGCAACAGCAAAGGCATCATTTGCCAATGTAGGGGTTATAGTTAAAGAAAATCTATTGACAAAGAAGAGAGCTCGTACGCTACAACAGACTGTGGCTAACGAGCAAGCCCAAAGAGATCTGGTAGTGAACAAGTATAATTGCTTGTACGCTGAGCATAAGGAGCTGTCAAACAAGTACAGCCAGCTGGAGGAGGAAAAGGACCAGCTAACACTCCAAATAATGATTGTAGAAGCGGAGAAGAATGGAGCAGAAGAAAAGGCATCTCAGCTAGAAGCAGACAAGTAGGCATTAGCTGAGCGTTTAGAGCAAGCGGAGAGCAGAACAATGGACATGTCTCCCTTCCATGAGCTGTCATGCAGCATCCTGAAGCAAGTGTATGACACTCAGGAGCTAATCACTGATGAGGTTTGCAAGCTCAAGGCCATGGTGGTTAGGTTAAAAGAAATCAATGCGGAAGCCCATAGACTCAAAGCGAAGAATACCCGTGTTAAGGCAAATATCATCAGTCAAATGGCATGGAGAGAAGGAAAAGGGGGTTTCCCTGTGCACCTCCCATTTAAATCTGTGGACAGTTTTAATGAGGAAGTAGCACTGTTGGAGTTTGGCAGGAACTGCGCCAGTAAGCTGATGGCCAGTGTGCAAAGAACAACAGAGAAAATCAGCAGTCTCTACCAAAGGCTCCAAGAGGCACATGACAAATGCACATTGAGTTTCCCTTAGACCCTGGAGGACTTTCCGGAAAAGGAACAACGTTTGTCCCAACTAAAGGAAGAATTGGGTGTTCAAACGGAGTATGTGAAGAGGATTGATGTCCTGGCTATTGATGACCTCCAACATTATATTGGGTCGTCATCACTCCACAACCATCTGCTGAAGGAAGTGCATCAAGCTGCAGTGGCGGAAGTTCAAAGCATTAAAGCAGAGCTCGGGAAGAATGTGACTTCTCAGAAAATCTTGTTCCCCGCTGCAGCAAACATAGTCATAAGGGACACAGGTGTGTGGTACAGCTACATAGCAGAGGAGGAAAGGAAAGCAGCAGCAGCAGCAGGAGGATCAGCAGATCCAGGATCTTCTCTCCCAGCAGCCAGCCCGGCTACAGCAGTGGGCTCGATTCCCTCTTCCCCAGCAGTGGCAGAAAGCCTAGCCAGCTCAATCCCTCCTTCCCAATTAGAAGCAGCATCAACAATAGGCTCGAGTGTCTCCTCCCAGGCAGCCTCAACAACAATTAACTTGGGCGATCAGCAGAAGCTCACGCTTAGGAATGAAATAAACTAAATTCAGTTGAGCAACTCTCTTCAACCAAACACGTGTACAGCAGGGAAAGCGTTGGTGTTAGCATTATTTCTGCTATGTATATTTTGTTAAGCTTTCGAACATGTAAGGCGTAAGCCATGGGACACCTGTCCCTATTTTTTGTCAAAACAATTTTGTAAAAGAAGTGGTCATTTTTTGGTGGTTGGTTATAGAAGAAATTCCTGTAATTGACAAGTGGAAGGTGCTAGGTGGCATCCCAAACGGCAGAATTGTAATTATAAATAGAAGCTAGGAAGAATAGATAAGGACTTTTGGCAGGGAATGAAATTTTGAAACCCATACGAGCTATCTTGTATCGGGCCTGTAAAATTGAATTTTCTAATAGAAGCCAGGGAGATGGACGTTTTACATGGGGAACGGAAGATGGATGTGTGTTGGACTCTTCTGATGACATCTATACTGTAATGTGAAATCTGCATTGCTATTTGAACTATTTCTTGGCAACAAATGATTTTGCTTATTTCTGTGTGAACGATTTTCTCCATTTCATGAACAGTGAATGTGTTTCAGACTAAATCAGGAGCTAGCTGCTGATATTTTATTTTGCTGTAGAGTTCTCTTTTAGATTAAATGGCTAACTGTTTTTTTTTTCAAGATGACTCCTATGGCTCGTTGTTCATGCCTTTAAATGTGCTCCCTGCAGAGATCTTTAGAGTTATTTCAGTTTGTTTATAATTAGCTCGGTTTCTTTATTCTTTCTACGTAGATTAAATAATCTTTTGCTTTTTCTGTTTTATGAGCAATAGATGCGTTCCATGCTGAATTAGAAGCCATCTTCTAAAGATCTTTATCTTGCTGTAGCTTTACTTGTGAGAATTAACAGCTATCTGTTCTTTCCTTACGTTATTTGTTACAGCTTATTGCTCATCCCTTAAGCGTGTTCTCTGCAGGGATAGGTAGATTTACTCCAGCTTCTAGACTTAGATCTGTTTTAGTTGCATCTAGATCAAATATAATTTAGGCACTTGCATCTCATTTAAAATACATAAAACCCAAAAGAAAGGTGGATCGGGCCATAACCGGTAGAATCGGATTTAAACTCCAAACCCACGGTTGCCGGAACCGCTAACCGGACGGATTCCCTACACCAAACGGGAGATAGTCTAATTGGGACCATCTCTCGGGGAGAATCCCTTTCTGATTGATGCTACGATATCCGAGGCATCAACACACTCTCATACCCAATTATAAATCCTTATGAGTCATTTGGGGCCATCTACCCTTGGGGGTTTTAACATCAATTTTCCTAGTATTTTTGTCTTTCATTCTCTAGTTGTAAATGAAAGTTGCTGAAGTATTTAGAAAGTGTATAAGCATATACTATATTAATTATTGTGTCATAATACACCTCAATCCACTCTATACATAATTCGAAACCATTTGGGATCATTGGGAGAGTTTGTGGTTTCACTAGTCCAAGGTTCAAAAATTGGCCAAATTGGGTAAAATTTTAAATTGGGGATATTACAGTGGTATCAGAGCATGGTCCTTGCACCTGTGCATTAATATCATACATTGAATAATAATTTGCATCCATGTATTACTATTATGATGACTCCTATGAGTACAATGCTTATGAGCAATATGAAGAAGAATGTGAATGGTATGAAGAAGAGGTGCCATCATGCATCACTTCTTACAATTCCATAAGGAATGAAGGTTATTCTTATGACCTATGTGTGATGAATATGTATGTGCTGAAACACCAAAGTATGATTCTATAAATGGATTACAAAGATTGAGAGCAACATGTAAAACCTTGCTCCAACAATATCAGGCATATCTTGATCTGTATAAGGGAGATACACAAAAGGCCATTCCTTTTGAAGACTTTGTTGATTGTGTGTTTGAAAATAGGCCCAAAAATGAATATGTGGAGTTAGTGAAGAAAGGTCTATGCCCTTCTTGCAAAAGACCTTGGAGAGCAACTCATATATGTTTGAGTGAAAATGAGGAGACCCATGAGCCACCTAGTTCTGAAGGTGGTGAAGTAGAAGAAGCATTACATGAAGAGGATCGAAAGTCACTCCCAAGTGACTTTGAAAAAGATGAAGAAACATCACATGAGCATGAAGAAGATTCCATTTAAAATACTGAAGATCATTATGAGAAATAGTCTACTTTGGACATGAATCAAAGAGAATCTATTGATGGATGTTTGGATTGTGAAGCAATACCTACTGCTGGGTGCTCACATCTCTATGTTGGTGACATAGAGATCACTTTTGAAAGTGTTGCTGCAATCCAAAGTTCCAGTGTCCATGGAGATGAAGACCTTGTAACATTTGAAGAATAACCAAGATCAACTTCCCCATCACCATTGGAGCTTCATGAAGTTGGTCCAAGCAAGAAGGAAGAAGATGAGGAGGTTCATTTGAAAGAGCCTCATTTTCTTGAAGGGTACTTGAATATGGATGAAAAGAAGATTCAAGAGGCCTTGAAAACTATCCATGACACACATGCATTGGTTTCTAAATTTTGTTTGTGTGTGGAGGAGAAATATTCCCTTGAAGACATGGAGAAAATCCAGAAGGCAATGTTGGACACCAAAGGTAATTTTTTTAATTTGCTTTCTGATAGAGATTATTTAATTGATATTGTTTGTTTGTATCATGGAATAAACCTGAAGTATGCATAAGATAATGACAAGCTCTCAAATGAGTTGGAGTCCACCCAAAATACCATGGTGCAGATTGATCAACTTCAAGAGAAGTTGCAAAGGTCCTTTACACCCTCCTACATATCAGACAGTCATTCAATGGATAAAAGAATTTATGCTACAAAGGATGAATCTCATGTGATGGTGGAACATGATGTACATGTTGATATGCAGGTGCTTGAAGAGGCTGCATTCAAACAAGAAGGAATACAAGCACTTGTTCTTGTTTGGAGGGATTATGATGTTCCTCATGGTGAGAGTTGCAGAGCCTTGGAGGAGGCACATGATCTCACAATAGTTGGACCAGCCAATTATGGATAAGATGAATGTAAAAGTTTGATGGGTAAGAGTTTCAAAGATTTAAGGATGGTTCACAATTCTTCACCCCCTACTTCTTTTTCAACCACATCAATTGGGGATGAAAATTGGGTGAAAGGTTTCTTTCTAATGGTGCCACATGAGGAGTATGAAACTCCTATCTCTCCTTTTGATGATGACATGACTAGAGCACCTTATTATTTAAATTTTCAGCAGCATCCTTTGTTACATTATGATGATACATATCGACATGGATGCACCTATGATGTTCACTTGAGTCACTTGAAGACTCGTGATTTTCCTTGCTCCTTTCTTAGTTCAATTGATGTTGGAGGAACTTCATCCAATACTTGGTTGAAGAGATATATGATAGGAGCACATTTTTATTGGAAGCAACATCCTTTTTTATTTCTTGATGATACACATATACATGGATGCACAAATGGTACTTATGTGAGACCCTTGAAGGCTCATTGTTTTCTTGCTCCCTAATTGGTTTAGATTTTAGTGGAGGTTCTTCATTCACTTCTTGGATGAAAGAACACATGGCTGATTATTTTGATGCATCTTACATCCTTTTGGAGCAGAATTATAGGACATGGGATCCTCACCTGTGTCATTGGATCAGATTTTATTGGTTACTTGATGCTTGTATGCTCTTGGCAAATGGTGGTCTACTTACTTGGAGGTATAAGCACTTTCATGATTCTTTGATGAGGCACCTCCTTGATGTACATTTTTATTATGTTGTTATGTACTTTGATGATCTATATTTTGTACTTATGATGTTTGGAAGAATGCATACAAGGAAATGGGATCCAGGAATTCTCTTTCCTGATGGTATGGGTTGGAGAGCACTCCTAATTGTTGGAGTGCAATACAAGCAATGGGACCCTGGGATAAATTTTAGTATCATTGGTTTCAATTTTTCGGGGAAACAAGTAGTATGGGATATTGGGTCCCCACTTAATAAGGTGATTGTAATCGGAGTAGTGTAGCAGCAAGCATGGTGGTTCCTCTCTAAAATTTTCATGGAATCTTGAAGACTCAAAGTTGGGAAACTCAGTGGCAACTTCAAAGAATTATACAGTGGTATCAGAAAGGGTTTCCAAAATATGAACGAGGTAAAGAGTAATTGTGAAAATATTTTTGATTAATTTAATTAATATTTTGGTGTTTACTGGTGCTGTCACAGGGGATATCAATATGAAAAAGAAAACCCACATCTCCTTGCTTTTGGAAACACACAATTGTAGTGCATGAGTGCCACTACTCAGAGTTTTAGAAGGGAAGTTTTGGAAAGAAAGCAGGTTCTTCCACATCCATGTTTGAAATTTCTTGAGGACAAGCAATATTGGGAGGGGAGTATTTGTCATGTCCCCAAATTTTTCATTGGGTCACAATGGCCTAAGCCCCTTGTCCATATTCTTGGTAGTTTGTCAAATTGATGCTAAGGGTCAAATAATTGCCAAGCATGATGTCCAAGTTAGTAATAATGTAAAATTAGATCCAAATGGACAAGGTGGGTCACATTAAGAGGAAATTCCCAATTCAAAGTTTGTAATATTCCCATCCAAATGAACTATCATGGAGAAAAATTACTAGTTCCCTAGGTTGGGGGTGGAAGCATTAAAAGTTGGAGTAAAGGAGCTACAAGACCCAAAATGACATTAAACTTACAAATTAACATTAAAGGGGGTCAATTAAATAATAATAATAAAAAATAAGGTGTCATTGGATCATGAGGGCACATAAGAGGTTGTAGGACCCACATTTGGCAAGATTCTCCACTACACTTGGCATGATTCTCTCACCAATTCAAGTTCAAGATGAAGGGTAACATACTTGGTGGAATTTAAGAGGTATTCTTCATGGCATGAATCATTTAAGGTCTAATTGGAGTGGAAGAGTAACTCCCATGGAAGAGGAATAGGCATCTTAGAAGAATTATGACACTTGGAGCTAGATTCCCTAAATCCTATGACAACAATGATGAAGATTCTATTACACTTATGACAAAGTTAAGACTTGATTTCTGACATCTGACATATATGACATGTCAGGGCTAAAAATATCCTCCAAGAGGGCGCACAAGGGGAGTTATGGCAGCCAAGGTTCCCCCATTCGAATTGATGGAAGAGGAGAGCTAGGAAAAGTTGGACAAGTGGCATTCATGGGAATCTCTCCCTAATTCAAGTTGGGATGAGTCTCTTGGATGGAATTCGAGCTAAGGAGGCCTTGGGAGGTTAATAAAAGACAAGAATAAATAAGTAGAGTGGCTTTTGATCATTTCTCATTTTGCAAATTCGAGAGCATAGCTTGTCCATGCAAGTTGAATGTTTATTCTTCTTGCCTTAGTACCAATTTCGAGGGTGCAAGATTCCCATCCTAATTGGAAATTGGAGAGGCCATTCAAACCTTTCATTGGTTATGCATGAATTCATTTGTTACAGGTTTAAGCTACAGGGCTGCTCGTGACCATTTCTTCTTCAACTTGTTCCCACATCTCTCTCACGTTTCTCTTCATATTCTTGCCCTTGGAGGAAGGGTGCACATGGTGAGATGATGATCTCTTTGGGGAAGTCAAAGGGGCCCCATTTATTTGTAATATTATGTCTACACTCTTTATTTGATGCTCATATGAACCTAAGATCGAAACTCCAAGTAAAACTATGTAAAAATGCCAAACTATGTATGAATGGTGCCATTTTCCCCTATATCTTGTTGTAAGAGCTTGAAGTTGTTTGGTATCGAATTGTTTCAGTCAATATATGTGATTTTATTTATGTATGGAGAGCCATTAATGTACTGAATAAGTTTCATATACATTATACAAGTCCTTGGAACATTTCTCTCAAATTTCATAGCAAGTTATAGAGTTTTTCTATCATTCCCCCCTATGTGAAGACATGTCTACAAATATCTAATTTATGGGAGTTGCAACAGCCTTTAGGAACTGATTAATGATGCATTTGGGTGCCCATTGAAGTCATATAACTAATCCATGTCTCTTTTCTGAAATTTTGGAGGGTCGTACTGCATTTGGGAAGCCATTTGTGACCCCTACCCTTGGGGGTTTGAACATCAAAACTACTAGTAAATTTCCCATTTTTATCCTGAATTCAAATGAAGGTTGCAGAAGTATTCTGATAGTGTCTAAGAACCCATTAGGTTCATTTTTATGTACTAATACCGTTCAAACACTCTTAGACTCAATTCAAAATCCTTAGGAGTCATTTGGAGCCATCTACCCTTGGGGGTTTTAACATCAATTTTCCTAGTATTTTTTCCTTTAATTCAATAGTTCTAAATGCAAGTTGCTGAAGTATTTAGAAAGTGTCTAGGAATATAATAGCTACATTAGTGTTTCCTAATACACCTCAATCCACTCTAGACATAATTCGAAACCATTTGGGATCATTTGGGACAGTTTGGGGTTTCACTAGTCGAAGGTTCGAAAATTGGCCCAATTGGGTAAAATTTCAAATTGGGATATTACACTGAACAAAAAACTAACCCATACATAGAGGAACAGTCAAAATATAAATACCCAAAGGTAGAAACAATAGGAACAACAAGAGCAAGCAAAGTTTCCAGAACAAACAACCGAGAAGACAAGCACATGGGTGTAGAAGAAAGAAAAGAAAGAAGAACACATTAGAAAATTAAAGAAGGAAAAGGGAGGAAACAATTTCAAACATTTAAAGTACAAGGATAAAAATTCATTCGGCCCCAAGTTTGACTCAAATGATGCACCTAATAAAGAGATACAATACGTATACAAAGTTGTGACCAAAGAATATAATAAAAGGTGTAATAACACAAGAAAACAATTAAAAGATAGAGTGCATAAGGAAGAAAGAGTTTAGGAAACTTCCAGAGTGCAATATGAACATGCACTTGGGTTTAAATTGCATGGCCTGCCTTCCCCCAGTTGACATGACAAAAATGATCCTTATAAATGTTATTCACAACCCAAAAAAATTATTAACAGAAAATTAGATGCTCAAGTCGGATCAAACAACAACCATATTACAGCTGAAGCATGAGAAATTTGAAGAGTTCAACACTCATCCTCAATGGCATCAAAGGAAATACGGAACTCCTTGAGGCAAGTAAATAGAATTCATGCAAATAGAGTATAGCACTAAATTGGACGAGGTTCAGAACGCGTCACTAGAAAACAAAATAAAATAGTTAATGGAAATGAAAAGAATAGTTATTGCATGCGAACAGGTGCTTGAATATTGGAAAGAGTTCAAACAACAGTTATAAAAGGTTACTCCAGTAATACATCAGGATTGTATAGAAAAAACGTAGTGAAGATGAAGAACAACATAGTCCATCTCCATCAATACTGAAATTTTCCTTCTTCATCCCAAGCACATCAGCAAGTCAACAACCGACAATCCAACAAGCATAACAACAAACCAACATACAGATCAACTAGATCAAATATATATGTCAAAAAAAAATTGTATCTTATAATAATTTTTTTGTATGAAATTTTTTTGTCTATCTTCTTCGGGGTAAAGATGGAATTGAGGGTGGCGAAGATGTTGGAGGAGCTAGTTGACCTAGCCAACTAGAGAAATGAAATGATCGGTTGGTCGAGTTTGTCACATCGGTCGATCGACGAATAGTTATGGAATTTATAAATCCCTCTCCCTTGATGTAATATATATAAGCATGGTTATGCAAGATATTATGTATGAGTAGTGATGAATTTATGATATAATTCAATACTACTTGTCCCTGGTTCTACCATTACCTTCTTATATTTACTCTCTTTATGTATGCCTCATGTGTTATATGTTGTAATGTATGATGTACTATGTTTGTTTCTGGTAACTACAATGTACAATCCCCTATATTACAATAGCATGTCACTTTATTTTCCGTTGGATATTGTAGGGTTTGAGTGTTGCAAAGATTCCTCGCTTCCAAGAACGTGAATTGAGCAAGAAGGGGATTTTATTTTGGGGGGATATGTTGAATGTAGCTTCACATGCCTGGAAGGATTAACACTCTTTGGATTAGGAGTATGAATTGAGTTCTTTTGATCATTTATCAATCATGGAATTGAAATGATTCATCTTGAAGACTGATATTTTCAAAATCAATATTGGGATGCCCAACCTCTATAGAGGGGTTGGGAATGGATTTTTGGTTACCATATATTGTAGTATGATTCTAGGCAACTTTATTCATCATTACATCATCATGATCTACTGTATCCAATCCTTAAAGTGAGATGGGTATCTTAAGACTCAAAGAACAAAGGACTTCACTACTTCATATTGTGTGGTCCATTTAAATTTTCTATAGTTGTATGATTTTTCTTGGTTGGTTTGTATTAAGGGATCTCATCCAATGCCCTCTTGGCCAAGGTGGGATTTTAGATGTCTTTTGATCTACTTTTCATTGCTAGGATACAATGAAGCACGTCCTCGAACAATGTTAGTTTCATCATAGTTTTTAGCGGTATTTGCATAATCAGTATACAACCTTGTTTCATGGAAAGGTTTATTGGCGTGCGACAATGTTGGGTTAATGTTGGTCCTTGATTCGTTCTACATTTATATGAATATGGAATTAATTGAAATATTTAAGTCTTATTATTTCTATGGAAACTTGGGTGTATATTTGGTTTGAGCATGAGGTTAGCTCATTGCCTCCTTTTTGTACTATGTGGTGTGATGAATTACATTATCAGATCCTAGCCAAGGGCACACTATTGATCAAGGATGCTTGATCCTTAGTGCCCTTGTCTTATTCTGATTTTATTTATGTTCTAATTGCATTACGAAAGCGGTTAATATATCCATTGTACACACCCTTCCCTTTTTTTCCAATTTTTGGATAGTTTTCTATAAATATAAGGTATGTTTTCAAAAAACAGTTGGACATGACTTCAGTTTGAGACAAACAAATGGGAAACACTCGGGACTTAGAAAAAAGGAAAGATGAGGAACAAAGGAAGGTTAGAATGAGGTCAGAGAAGAAGGAAGATATTAAGGAAGAGGAAACAATAAACTACACATTAATAGATTTTTTCCAGTTAGCCATAAAATTTTGACTAGGTAATTTGTGCACTAATAGGATGAAATTCTCATAGAGGAAGATAATTCTCATCATTGAATGCAACATCTAAAAATCACAACATCAAAAATACTTTTCTGAGAAATACATCTTATAGTCTCTTGGGATAAAGTTGTCACAGTATTTGGCACATATTAATGAACTAATTGATGTATAAATAACTAGTTTATTAATGTACTAATTGATGTATAAATAGAACAATAATTTGATCTATAAAGAAAATTTATAAACCAATTTTAAATACGTAAAAGGAAATCCATCATTTCACTTAGATTCACCATTTTTAAATGCATTTAAATATCTGAGTTTATTAATGCAATGATATCAATGAATAAACAACAAACTTGGTGAATTAGTCTTTTGTTGAAAATTAATTCCAAAAATTCAACTGATTGCATGAATTAATAGGCCATGTAAGATAGCGTGGGATAGCTAATTCTATTCAAGGAACACAACGTTATAAATCCTAACAACTAAAGGTGTAAAATCAGAATTTTGTACAAGTTAGTAAACATAAACTAAAAAAAATATTTACATGTTAATGAATATAAATAAAAAATGTAATATGTACAGTTCGCTTATTTACATATAATACAATTTTTGCATAATGTAAAAAAAACAATAAGAAAAACAACAACAAGGCTAAATGAAAAAGGTGGAGGAAAGATGCAGATATGCCCAAATGAGTTTTTTATTAAAAATGGAATTTTGATAGTCATCAAGTACAATAGGTTGTGATCAGTTCAACCCCTAGGTAAAGGAGGTTTACGAGACCCTACGCAACCCTCAACGACTCAGGCTCATCCGAGTGAAATCGAGATAGAGGGAGTACTTGCCACTATGATTGTATTGACGGTAACCTACGTGCATGAAAACATTAGTAACAAAAATATACAGGAAAAAATAGGAATACATCTAGGAAAATAGAATGTACCTCCGATGGAAGGACCCTCTGCCTTCACCCTAATGGATGGACTTGAAATATAGTATTTCTACAATCGCCACTTGTTAGGCTCATGGATAACTGAGTATGAAAGGAAATTAATAGCAGTGGAACCTAATAGTACCCACCTATTACCTCGAGAACAAGATCCATGTTTTGGAATATTTGTTGAGCTTTTAAAGGCTACGGTAAGGCAAATGAAGTGTTTCAGCAATTGTCTTGACAGAAAGCAAGTGTTTCTATAAGTGTTGGGAGATGAAATGTTGATACGATTGATTATGGTGTGATTTTCGAGTATTAGGGTTTCAATACTTGCCGGGTTTATGTTCCCACCCTATGGTTTGGTTGCATGGTATCTCTCTACATGTCATCATTTGTCCACAAAATCGTTCCCAAAATCCTAGTTGCATGCTGTCACTCTATGTGATTATGCATTTTATCACTTATTTTATTCTCTTACATGGTGTTTCTTTCCTCCTATAGTTAGGCCAATGTTACTATTTGTTTGTTCGCACCTACCCGTATACTCTACTGCAATCCGCGTGCCTTATGTTGGCCATTTTGGTATTCTATGAACAACTTGATCTGTGACATGATTCATTTCCATGTCAACCCATGATCCTTTGTTTACAAGATCATGGATACCTCCACGTGTGGCATGTCAAAATCCCCTATTAATTAAAAAATTTAATTCAAATGACACTCCGGCTGAAACCAATAAACTCCCCAATATTTTCTTTCTTCGTAAAAGGATAGGTCTTTATTGCAAATGATATGGAGAAGGGAATAAAACAATGGGGAACATTTTTTTTTTTTGGTTATAAAAGTAATCATAAAGCGGGGCACATATAGGGAAATGGGAGGAAATAGGATTTGAAAGATTTAAATTGCTTTTAAAGGGATGAGGGTATGAGAATATACATTATGAATAAAGGGAATTGGATGGCCACTTTTATGGGAATCATGATGAATTTAATTTAATGGGAAAAGGAAAGGCAATGGGAAAAGGGTGAGAGATAAGTTAGGAAAATTGTATGGGCCTCTCCTCTCTCTTTTAAATATTCACATTTTGATTACACTAGGGTAACAAGGAGAGGGGGCAGTTTAAAAGTGACCTATTTTTGTTAAAAAAAACATTTTGCAGTATGAGAAGAAAAGAACTTTAATGCACCAAAAGAGGCGATGCTTTTTTTCCTTTAAATGGAGGGCTTTGGTTTTTTTTGCAAGAAGACATCCGGGGAAGTATTTTTGACATTTCAAACATATCCATGGATATGGTACTAGAAAAAGGATGTAGAAAATTAATTAACAAAGGACACACTTTTGGCAAATTTTGACTGACAGGACACAAATGACTCATACTTCTTGTAACTTTGATCGATTGCAAAGAGATTCAAACATTGACTGTTTTTGTCAAATGAAATATGGAAGCGACCAAGGATATGAACTGAACATGATGGTATGAAAATCAATATATGACAATGCACAAGGCAAGAAGCGAAAATTATCCAAATCTCGACCCTACCATGTCATGACGATGCATAGAATGAAACTTGAAATTTTGTCACAGGGGTCATATGACAATGAAAATGGTGAAATAATATATGAGTGTGACAAGCACATCACCACGGACACAATGGTGTAGATAGAATGATCTTGTGACAAATTTCAGTAGGTTCACCTTTGGCGTCATTTTTCTGACAACTTTGAAAGCATTTCGATGTTGAGCATCAATACCCAACACTTCCAAACGAGGTTTTGGATAAAAAGAAACTCTAATTATATAATTGAATGTCCCTCTCTAGATTAGACATGGGATCAAATTATGTTTAAATTTGGTGCGCCCCCTGTAAGGCCCAAAGTCTAACATGGATATCCCAACATAGATCCATCTAAAATTTTGTTCAAAATTTGAGGTGAGGTTTGCACCTCCAAGGATTTGAACCCTCTCAATGCATGATAGATACAGAGTTTAGATGGATCTATGTTGGTTTTACATGATTGAGGTATGTCATGAAAATAATTGTGATTTTTATCCTCTTGTTCAGGTGGACTAATTCAATAGAGGTTTAAGGTGCCAAATAATAGAAGAGGTATATCTTGTACTTTGTTTCATTATTTCAATAGAGATTTGACATCTTTTCCTTCCCCAAATACCGAGTCAATTTTGTGATTGGTAATTGGCATAAAAGAATTATTTTTAGAATTATATAGGAAACCTACGTGAGTTTTTATACCGACGTTTCGAACTGCCTTAACATGAGTCCATCTTCAGGGTGACCACTCAATCCATGGATTGGGATGAGGATTGTTATGAGATCCAACAAATATAAATATAAAATTGAGATTAAAGACAATGAGGTCGGCTCATTTCTTTTCAAGTGTTAATACCTGTTAGATCTTTTTTGGCGAGCATTTTGTTTGATCTGGCATATTATAGGCTTCCATTCGTTACTTAATTTCGAACCTTCATCTCGATTTAATGTGTTGCTTCTTAATTCGATCTCTAGGCCTCTTTTGTTTTCCTCTTGTTATATGTATCTTCTCTAGCAAGTAATTTGTCCCTTTCCATGTAGATTTGATGAGCGGTGTTATGTGAGTGCTCGATAAGAAATGATTTAGCTACTCGATTATGAGCTATTTATACAGAATGCTCTTTAAGACGAATCTGTAGGAGCTCCCAGTTTCACCAATATAGGCCAATTCACATGAACAAGGAATTTCATATACACCTCTCATTTGCTTAAAATAAACTTTATCTTTTGCGGAGTCAACCAATCTTCCAATAGTATTTGGGGGAGCAAATTCCATGACAATGTTTCTTCTTTTTAATATCTTGGCAATTCGCTCTATAGTACCTTTTATGTATGGGAGAGTAACCTTGGGGAAACTCATCTCTTTTCTTTGAGATCTAGCTTGATATTTCTTGATAGCTTTAGTGATCTACTTGTCTTGGTATCCATTATTCCTAAAGACATTCCTGAGGTGATCTAATTCTTGTCCAATGTGTTTCATATCATATATTTTGGATGATCTACATGCGAGAGTTTGGATGATCTACATGAAAGAGTTTGAATGATGCCAATTTTCTGAGCGGGGTGGTGGTGAGACTTTGCATGGAGGTATATGTCGGTGTGGGTATTTTTTTTGTTTACATGATGCCTTATAATTCCATCTTATTCCTTAGTGAGCAACATGTCAAGAAATGGAAGCTTTCCATCTTCTTCCAATTCTGTTGTGAATTTTATGTGTTGCAAAAGGTTATTTAAGTGAGTTAGGAAATCATTAAGTTTCTCTTTTCCATGTCTCCATTTGGAAAATATGTCATCACCATACCTTTTCCATTCCTCTAGCGCGAGCGAGAAAGAGTTTATGGATTTTGTTTCAATGTCTCCCATGTAAATGTTTGCTACGATTGGGGATAATGGGGAACCCATTGCAACCCCAAGAATTTGTTCATAAAATCTTCCTTTGTAAGAGAAATATGTTGACTTTAGACATATTTTAACCAAATTCGTATTTTGTTCGTTGGTGATTTCTTTAATGACAACAATGGCATCATCAACCGGGATGTTAGTATATAGAGACATGTTGTCAAAACTTTCCAAGATGTCTTCATTTGTAACCTCTTGGCTTTTAATCCATTCAACAAAAGAGGTAGAATTTTTTGTAAACGATGATGTTGTGATGTACCCAAACCGAAATACGGGCACACTAAATAAAAAATCGGTCGAATTTTCTAATATTTGATACCACTGTGGTGTACCAAACTATGGATTCGACACACTAACTCAAAACTTGGGAAACACAAGGGCTACACTAGGTCAATAATCCATTGCAAAACGTATTGGGACCATTTATGTTTTGAAATCAGATACTGCTGAAGTATACTCCAAGGATACCTGATTACACCAACATATGAAAACTAGATCCTTTAAACTGAAAATTGCAAAAGAAGAAGGCACACTAGCTCAAGTAGACCAATAAGACACTAAAAATTGACTTCCGGGAAGGTAGGAGGATTTGGAACTCAGGGAAGGGTTCTGGAATAGGTATTTGGTCTATAATATGATAGGTTATGCATTATGAATGTCTCCAAAAACATGTATAGTTTTATTTGTTCAATTGGATCTCCGGGAGTGAGATTTCTTGATTCGGGACTACGCAGTTTCCCTATTTTCAACTCGACTCAAACACTAGTAAAGGCTCCCAAATTTTCAGTCTGAAGGTGGGGTTCAAACGTATTTTATTTCTAGTTTCCATATATTTATTCATATTTTCAAATAGACAAGCATAGGGCACTTTTTAAACCGACTTATGAAAACTAGTCAGAATTGGCACACATTGAGCATAGGTAAATAAAATTGAAGGCATGAAACCAAAAAGTGCAGAAAAAGAAATTTAGCTTTATTGCAGAGGAACTACAGAGAGTCACATTACATAATAAATATCATTTTACAGTCCAGGTGGCCCAAGCTCTCACACAACACCAATTACTACACTATATCACCCAAAATTGATCAGAAACACAATACTAGAAAAATGTGGCATATGCTTTGCCACCTTCATACAAATATGAATTAAAATATTGTATATGTCTACAACTAATCTCTGTTAAGGAATCTCGGTTCTCCAATCCTCAATCAAAGTACAGAGGGGAAAATCTCTCTAATGTTTGCAAGGGGCACATCTCTCAGGCACCGGAATTTGCTCAAGCAAACTCTCAATACAAAACAATACAAATATTGCCCCACCTCAAGAAGTGTGTTTTTTTTTCTTATATAGATTCATAGAAACCCCAAAACCACTTGCAAATACCATGGGACCCAAAAAAACATGTACAAAAACCATGGGGAGTAACATAACCCTTGATTTCTTTCACGTTGGCCATATCCAATGTACCATTTGACCACTTCATCATGTAATTATCCCGCCAAAAACATATTGGACCATTTTCTAACTAACATTGACCATTTCCACAACCCAAGGATCCCTCCTAACAACTTTTGACCACTTCTCTCCCTTCAAATTTGAATTTGGTCCAACCTTCATTATTGATCTCCACTAGCTTCCCCTATTTTAAGGAAACACCTACATTAGGTGGTTGGAATCGTTGATTTCCCACTTGAGCATCCCTTTTACTAGGTTAGCATTTAATACACCTCCCTTATTCATCATTTGGCCCCAATCCATCAAGTGGTGGTCATAAATGCCCTAGAAGTGCAATTTGCTTAATACCATATTTCCCTTTTTAAGGAACCCAACCAATTTGCTAGTTGGAAATATTTAATATTTTATCACTTCTTCAATTTTTCCAACCAGTATTATCCACATCTAACCAATGTGCCCATTAGATTCAAATTACTTATTAAATTCCCATTTACTTTCATAATTACCTCCTTGACTTAATTGAGTGGGCAACATTCTTCAATTAATCCCCCCAATGGCTATTTTTGCTTGCAAACTTGAATTAGGGGGCCTCATGTGACCAACTTATCCCATAATTATTATTCTTGAGAACCTTAAGATAATTTTAATTAGGCAATTTAATTATTTTAACCACCATATCAGTTTTTATGAATTTTTCCCAGGTGATCATGGCCAATTTCCCTTAGGCCAAAATTGGAGACATGACAGTCCTCCCCTCTAGTTTGCTTGTCCTCGAGCAATGAAGAAACCATAGGGAAAAACCATCACATCATCAATGCCTTCCACCCTTAGTTATGAAACAAATCACCACCATGTGAGCCACATATAATTCTGCCACATGTCATACATCATACATCAACATAGGAAGTGGCACATGCTCCAAAGCATGTGCCTGCAAACCAATGATATGGAGACTCTCCATCATACATCAACAAGGAAAACAACTCACCCATAATCCTAAAATAAGGAAGATCATGAACATGAGAAATGCGTCAATGTTGCATCTCTGAAATACGCCCACTACGCCTTGAGAATCATCCTCTCAAAGCATAGCTCCATCTGCACCACCATCTGACCATGCACCCAGTGTGGAGACTAATTACAAATACCAGGATCCCAAATGATCCTAAAAAATACAAGGTGTAGAATATATCCTCCTATGCAATATGGAATAATTGCATAAGGAGTCTCATGGAAGCACTGTGAACACCCTGCAAAAATGTCATAAGTCCATACATGAAATTGTTTTCCCTGTAGCAAAACACCACCATATGCTGCAGATATGAACTCGTGAAAAGAGGCTTGCTTCATCAAGCCAATGACCCCAACAATGCTCCAAGTGATCTGAATATAATGCATGAAGATACCAAGGTCCCATTGCTAGTGCACTCTCCTAGTTGTGCACAATGTCATTAGAAGCAAATCAATCAACTATGGGATGCCAATATCCCAATGCTTGTGCACTCTATCAATGAGTAGTGCTAATACAAACAAATATACCAAGTGTGGGATGCACAAGATCCTCCAATACAATTTATCAATGTTTAGAATGCCAGGATCCCAAAGCTAGCACATTCCATCAATACATAGAGTGATACAAAATAATACATCATGGGGAGATATGCCAGGATCCCAAGTTTGACTATGCATTCTCCCATACATCATATGTACATAGAAAGATATGTCATCATATAATATAACAAGATCATCATGAAACATAGGGAGATACAACAATATTCCATCACAAAAATAAGCATGAATATCAATGTGGCTCTTCAAGTGCTTGTCCATCCAAGCAAGTATACCATCATGTGCCAAGTGCACACAAGCATCAAGTGACCAATAAAATCTGATCCAATGACATAGGTGAGTATCCCATGTCCTATAATGCTGCTAAAAAAGAATGTAAGATGCGTAAAAATAATAAGCCATGTTTTCTTTCATCCAAGAAGTGAATGAAGAAACTCTACCATGAAGTAAGTAGCCAAGAGAACAATGAGCCTTCAAGTGGACCAAAGGAATATCATATGTGCATCCATGAACATGTGTATCATCAAAAGGTAACAAAGGATTCTAATGCTGCAATAATGAAGATGATGCATACATCATGTGATCATGAAAGAGTGTAGGAGTTTCATACTCCTCATGTGGCACCAACATGTTGGGTGCTAGAAATGCCCTCTTTGCTTACTCCTATTTCATCCTTTTCCCTTGATTTTGTCTTTCATTTTACAAACCAAGTCATTATCTTTTCCTAAGACAGGCATGTATTCGAACATGTATAATTTATTATTATCTTGTTACAATAATGCTTAAGAATGCTTGTGATTGTGAATTTCATTCCTCGTATTGCTGACTTGTGATGAATTTATGTGAAGTGAATAAAGACCTCAGGGAATCCAAGACTCTCAGCTTGCTGATACACGTGGGCGCTGAAGCACTTGGAAAACAGTTGCACATCTCAAGGGCTCGGTTTGGATCATTGCCTAAACAACCCAGGATATTCCTATATGCGGCCAGTCGAGACTTGTGTAGCGTTGGATCAGTTCCAGTTTTAAAGGAAAATTGATTATGAAACATAATCCACTTCAATGTAACATTTATTGTAACTGTTTCTACTTTCTGCATTGTATATTTGGCAGCCTGAAGATCGGAGATCTTCATTGCTACCTGAATTAAGGAACCTGAACTGTCATTGTCTCAGTATATATAGGAAGACGAGATCATACAGAAGGTTAGGCTTATTTTCAAGAGAATTGTAAGAGGAGTGGGGAGTCTCTGTAATTGAACTTATCCATTAATGAAAGAAGCAGTATTTTCCTAAATTGTTATTTGTTGAGTTAGTTTGGTAGCCTCCAACGACATATTTGTTGGAAGGCCAGGGCTTGCCTTCTCACAGAGATTGTCGAGTTAAGTAGATGTTTTAGTTTATGTTTATTTTGGTTTGATGTGGAGTTACAGTAGGAGTATTTATAGATTGCTGCAATAGTAGTTAGTTAGATAATTGCATGATTATAGTTTTCCTTTGGTTTGTTGCAACAGTGTGGTGTGAACAGTCAACTGTGTAGAGTAGTTTCCTTTCTTATGCGAGCATGTTAATTAATATTTGCATGTTAATTAATATTTGATGTTACAGTCAATCTAAGATCCTGCACATTACTGTTATTTATCTTTCTTAGAATTTGCTTGAATTAGATAGTTCATGGTTTGAATTATGATATTTTTAGGATTTAACTTCTTGCAAAAGCAATTCTAGTTAATTCATTCTTAGATAAGTTGTTACAGGATTGATGTTGTAGGAAGTAGGAGTCCCTTAAGTTCTTAGATTGATAATTTAGATTTGCTTTCACAGTGAGTTGAGTTTGGCTTGACACTTAGATAGGATGAATGTTCTTTATTTATTTAGTCAGCTACTAAAATGTTTATGCATATACTTTGCTTAGTTACCTTTGAAACAATCAAACTTTCCTAGGTTGAAAATTTATATTGAGCACTATGTTTGTTAACTGTAATCAATTAGCATATAGGGTGACCAACATTTTGGCGTCGTTGCCAGGGAAGGTAATTGATAGACATAGATGGTAGTTTATTAATTGATTTCATTAGCTATGAATATTTGAAGCTTGCATGAATATGAGAAGAAAAATTCGGGAACCCCCCCCAAATACTAATCCTCCAGGTGGAAGAGGTCGTGACAGTAACCAAGGTTTGGGAAGACAGACATTCATTGATGAATTGATCGCCAAAGTTGATTCCTCTACCATACTATCGCGAGCATCTTCAGGAAGGGGAAGCTACGTTCTCCCTAACCTTGAAATGTCTGCATCAACCATGGAGAACACAACAGGACCTTCAACTCCCATTCTGGAGAAGAGACCTCCTTAAGATAAGGGGAGTGTTGCGGGTGCAATGGCTCGAGATGAGATTTATCGAATCAATGGACATAGAGTAACTAAGGAGGAGTGGTTAGAGAATTGTCAAGAACTGGAGGAATAAAGAAGGAGAGAAGAAGAAGAAAGGACAGAACAAGAGAGAAGGAGAGAAGAACAAAGGAACCGGGAAAACATGGATAACGGAGATCGTGAAGAAAATCAAGAACGCCCCAATGACCATGAAGAGGAAATAGGGGATAATAAGCATGGAGACACTGTTGTCACACTTGAATTTCCGATTCTCCAAACACCTGGGGCTGCTCCCATGAAGAATATTTCACCCTCAGTTTTGCCGAATTTCCATCGTAAGTCCATCGAAGATCTAGATGAATTTCTTTTCGAATTTGATATCCTCCATCGGAGCTATGACTATACCTCCAGTGCACAGAAATTGAAACTATTTCCTGCCACCCTAAAGGGGAACACCCTGCATTGGTTCATGAGTTTGGGTCGTGAGACTATTACCACTTGGGAGCAAATGAAACAAATTTTCCTTGCCAAATATCAAGACTATTGCATAACTAAAGATAGGAGGGAAGAGTTGTTTAAGATGGTCCAAAAAGAAGAGGAGAGTTTGGAGGACTTTGTTGAAAGATTGTTATACAATTTGCAGAGGTATGGTCACGTCGATATTGGGAAATATGTCCTCAAAATGATTTTGTACGTGGAATTAGAGAAGACTTCTTGGACATGCTTAATTTGTTGGGAAAAGGGGATATCTCAAAAGAACCCTTTAATCATATCGTCGACTTATGTCGAAGATACTCAAGGGGATCCTCTAGAACCAACAATCAAGATAGAGAGCGAGATCGAGATGTCCTCACCAGGACACATAAGTCAACCAGTGGAGGGGCTAATCGGGCATATATAGGTAACCTCTTTGAAAACTTTAAAACTGACATGATGAGTTCCATTTCTTCGCAGAATTGTTATTATGTTTTCTGCTTTGCTTATAGGTCTATGACATATGTGTGGCATGCTTTATAAGATTTTTTCGCTAGTGTTTTTAATTCCCTTATCATGCATTTTTATAGGATGTCCTAGTTTCAAGTGGAAGCACATAAGTTATGCAATGGGAAATTTTAATCCTCAAAAGATCCATTTAGAGAAGATTCCTTATTATGAAGAAGTCGTCACCTTACTTTAATTTTGGATTGGTATTCATTAAAACCAATAAATAAGGGATACAATTCCTCAATAAGGGTGGAAATAAGGATCTTCTAAGGCTTCAGTAATGCCAGGAGTTGCTACATTAAGGGAATGAAGGACTGTATTAGGGGAATTTCAGGATTAGCCAATTTCTATATTGAAATGATTTTCCCTTTCTATATTGGATTTGGCCAGGTCCTGGTAATCTGTATCGCCATTAGCATTGATCATTCTCTTATTTTTCTTATGCATGGGAAGTAAAAGTGAAATTTTCAATAGTATAGAGTTTTTTTATCAAAGTGAAACACGGATCCGCCTCTTGCACTTGTGGACGACTTCTCTCTTTACTTAGTTGTTGGGGTTGGATCTTCAACAACACTTGGTATCACTTCTCAATATCTTTTTCTTGGAACTAGTATTTGAACTGACTAAGGTTTGTGAGTCACCCTGAGACAAGTTTTCATCTTTAGGTGAACCAGATCCTTTTATCCCCGTGCCAATATTTTATTATCTCCACCACCTTCGACTTGCATACCAACTCTCGGAAAACATGAGCAAAATGAAGCAACTTGCGGTATATACAGTTAATGACATCAAATTATTTGCTGGAAATATCCAAAGTCCATGAAAGTTAACAAGATACTTCAAATATACATTGTCTCTCCCACTTCTGCTCCCACTACAACTTCTATATCTATGGGATTATATACTGATCAAAGGGAAAGGGAGTGATTTTTATGAATAACAATATACATACATTCAACTTTATGGTTAAGAAGGAAAACCATACCTCTTGCTTCAAATTGTTTGTGACAGAATATTTGAAAGTAAATTTTTCCTCCAGTACCAGAGATGGTTTGATTTCTTTGAAGATAAAAAAAATTATTACAACCCCATTCAGATTTGCAGGGATTTCTGTGAAAAGCATGGTTTGTATGTCAGAGATAGCTCAAGGTTTGCAAGCTTTTGATTTAAAAGAAGCTGAAGATGAAAGAGGATTATAGGATATGACCCTAAAGGAATATTCAAAGCCTTTATAATGATCAATGCTAGGGATGAATGTGGTCTTTGATGATGATGGAGATGAAGGTGAGGATCATGATGGGCATGGAGATAAAGGTAATGATAGAGGCGACGATGAAGTTCCAAGGAGTTAAACATTTAGTCCTTTCATTAGTTACATTCTATTCACAACCAACAGTCTATTCGAGATGATTCTTTGCGCAGTCTGTTGACACTCATAAAAAATTTATACTCATACTCATACCCAACTCTAAACTGGACTAAATATAAACATTACAGGCATGAATAATTCCTTAACTATCAAAACATGTATCACAGGAAATTTTAAGTCTTGGTAGTTCTAGTGAGAATCGACAGGGAGGTTACTTACATATGGTGACCCACTCGGAAAAGGATTGTGAAATAGACCATTAAATCCATCATTAAATCCATCCTTCAAAGCAATTCCAGGATTCCAAAATCAAGTTTAGAAAAACAACTAAAAGTGCATGGTTTTAAGGAAAATTATACTATAAGCAGATAGACTTTAGGCCTCTAATTACCTCATATGAATCACTTCTAATTACTTCATGCTCAGTCCACACAGAAACAATAGGTTTTATGGAGGCAACCAAATTTGAAACTGCATCTTTCAACCCATATATGCAATTCATCACATGTTGGTACTTTCATCATTCGAGTTGTCAACATTTGTAGTGGTTGTTATTGGCCTTTTTTTAACTTCAAAAAATGGTTGTGAAATCTCTGACAATGAAGATTTTTCCTTGAGCTTACTGTCTCTACTAGATTCTAATGCCGCCACATATTTCACGATATCTTCTGCACCCGAATATTTATTATTGTTTACCACCTTAAATTCAATGCCAGGTTTGAACATATAGTCAGTTTGATAAAAAAATTAAAATAAATAAGACAACTTAAATTCAACCAAAAATCCAAACACTTATTGCAATTTTCTCTATTTTGGCCTATAGGCCGCCTCAACCAAAAGTATATGTAGCTTTCACACTATTTCTTGCTCTCTTTCCTTTGATACTCTTTGAAAAATATTCTTCAGAGTGCATAATTTTGATCAAATCCTCCCATTGTTTGGGAGATAGAATTGAATTAGTCCTATATTTTCCATCGATGATGATTTTTCTGCATGAATGCCTAAAATTGTTCATTAAAATTCTCATTCTGTCGAGGTAATGTTTTCTTGAAATCTTACCACTAACAATCTCAAATGCATTTTCCATTTACGTATAACAAGATCCACACTTCGTGGATCTTGGTCTGCAAAATTTGATTTTCAAACATCTAAATGTGCCCTACATCTTGTACCCATCTCACTGGCTCACCTTGCAAAAATTTCCCCAATGGGCTCACCATCTTTTGACACCTCAACCAAAAAAGGCTTCTTGAATTATAATTTTATTTCTTTCACTTTTCTTTCAGTAGATCTAAACCACTCTTGACTGAATCTTCTTCTTTTAGCATCAACGGATATGTTTTCTAAATCACCACTAATATTGTGTGATTATATTGTATCAAAGTTTATAGATGTAGTAGGAGTATTTTGAGGCATAGTCCTTGTACATGGTGTAAACAGACTTGATTGCTCCTTATCCACATCAATTGTGGAAGGAGGTAGCTCACTGCTCACCGTAGATGTGCCTTTGAACATGTACCTTAATTTAGAATAAAGCAACTTTGGACTCATATTTTCTTTTCCCTGGTTATTATTAATAATATCTTGTATACCATGTGCTATATCAGGATGCAAAACAACATGTGTTGTATCAGCCTCATGCACGTCGGCATGTGCTTCATTAGGCTGCACATCAGTATGTGCTACATCAGCATGTACTATATCATGGACGTCATCAACACAAGTATTGTCTTCATTAACTCCACTTGTAGAATCAAAAGTGATGCATTGGATTCTATTAGTTGGAAGGAATGTATCTTTAGTTACCCTTGATTTTTTTGGATCTCTTTCTGATCTGCAATCCTTTTCTTGCATATAAAATAGAAAACATATCATATTGGTACTTATTAAACATAAAAAAATATAAAAAAAATATATATACTAAAGTGGATTAACATCTTACTTGTTTGTTAGACTGAGAGATGATAAATAATCACTATTCTTTGTGACAATGTCTTGATGAAAATGGTCATACTTTGATATTGCTTTTTTTCATTGTTTTCGTTGTCCCTTTTGTGCCTAAACAACTTCTTCCTCATTTCCCGAAGTCCAACAATTCACACATTGGAGGAATTGTGGATATAACTCATTAACTATTATGGGCATCTATATTATCTGTATATAAACATCCCATTTAATGCATGGATATAATCCAAATAACATAATGTATGCAACCAAACTCTTCACTAGTTTTGAGCACATATGTATGTATTAAAACTAAAAGTATTGTTGTCCAATGATTCCAATGCTCAGCAAGTTGAGACTTCCATAACACCCAACCAAATAGTGCGGCCTATCATCCACCTGTCATGGCCTCCAATATTTGCTATAAACATCAAACTAAACTGTACATATACCTATCACTATTCTAGCCAAGTTGACTAAGTTAAGACTTGTTGAATGCTTGTAACATGAATACAAATAAAGTGAGTCACTTCCATTGTTTCTACATTACCTTTAAATTATACCAGTCCTCATATTGAAAGCTGGACAAACCCATATATATATATATGTATGTATGTATGTATGTATGTATAATCACAAAAATCAAGTACAGTGTTGTTGTAAGTTTCATGTAGGAATATCCAACTCAAATACCAGAGCAAAATAAAAGTACAGTGTCGTTGTAAGTTTCATGGAGTGATATCCAACTCAACTGGAATGCCAATAGAAGTTTTAATTCATTTTGGTTTTGCAAATGGTATTCTAAGAGAAAGGAGGATCGTGGGTTGAACTCCCAGACTTGCAAGAGTCCAAACAAGTTGGTTTTGACCCAATGCACGCATTCAAAGAGTGCATGAAAAACAAGGGTTGGATTCAAGCCTCAAGGCTCAAAACCAGGTTAAAAATACAAGATATTGTTTTATAAACAAGGGTGGGCATGGACAATAGTAACCTTAACTGCACCTTAAAACACTACCATGCAGAAAACATAATGGCAATTACATGCTAGTTAAACCATAGACAGAGAGCCTACCTCTTGTCACTGCTAGAGTTTGAATCCAACTTGTTTATGAGTACGCTCTCCATTATCTTATTGAGAGCACAAACAATTAACTAGGTCGAGAACACCTTCAAGTAACTCACCACATACCATACAATATGTGATTATTAAGTGGAGCTTGGATATCACTCACCACTTTGTGAGCTAAAGAGAGGAGGGCCAAACTCAAGCAAACAATCTGAGCCTCCAACCAAGATCCAGATGAGTAGGGTTGCGCCCTAGTTTGACCTTGAGTGGAACTTGAAATCATGCACAAAATGCCAAGGAAAGGAGCTCGATCTCAGCCTTGGAAGAGCTAAATAAAAGACCCAACTAGAGATCAAAATGAACCAAAAGCTAGTTCAAATGCATATGTGAGAATGACATCGAATCTACACCATTCAATTTGAATGAAGGTTTGTGTTTTCTCCACAAAAAACATTCTAGAAATGGATTTTAATTCAAGTGTTAACATGGTGTATTGCAAGATAGATTGCACACATTTTTCATGTATTTTAATTGCCAAATATATTTGCAAATGAAACCATCATGCTACCTTGTATTAACAAAGTATATATTTGGCCCTATTTCCACTTGTGCTAGAAATTGAGGCAATTATGAGACTCCATTAGTTTTATTAATGAATATAAGCTTGTAATCTCTTATGCTTTGGACTCTTACAATCTACAATATAGCTTTAACATAGGCATTGGCACACCATTCACTACTAACACTTGTTTACAGGTATATCATAAACAAGAGGTGAGGAACAAGACATCAACATAACCAAAAAAAATTGTCCACCAACCATGCTATTACCCCTGCTTACATATTGAAAATGCTCACATGTATTTTATTTTTGCAGGTGACCTGCAAATTTTTTAATGAACATCACAATTATGTGTTTCCATCAAAATAAAAATGTCATAATATCATTATAAGCACACATCCATTACAACACTATTACCATATAAGAAGCATGGATAAGCTGAAATAAGTATTGAGCACAATATCATAATGGACAAAATGTCATAATCAATCATCCTAATCACTCGATTGCACACTAGGAGGTGGGCCCATTAGTATCCTACTAGGATATGACCGACGATGAAATTCAAAACCCTAGTGAGGTAAAACTAGAATAGATAATTAAATAATACAACTAAAACAATCAAATAATGGTTATTAAACATTTTACCTTCATACCCCCTAAGATGAGGAAGCAAGAAACAAGAGAAAAATGAACATTGTAACAAATTAAGATGACAAGCTAACAAGTTAAGATGACAATCTAGTTAAGGTGAAAAACCATCATCCTAATCATCTACATGGCCATCAGGATCAAAATCCTCATTATGATTGGAAGGTTTATATTTATGGGCATTATTTCGGTAGTGTTGTTTCCTACGATATTTCTTAACATCAATGGAATTTATATTCTTTCTTCCCAATTAAAAATATTAATCAAGGCATAATGCATAATGATGAACCACTTGATTTTGGTGATTATACTTCAAATGTCAAAGCATGATAAGCCTTTCAACTTTACATATGGCATACAAGTATCTTATGGACAACGCTGAACCTTATGCATTCAATAAAAATCTTATGCATTCAATAAGAGAGGACAAAATGAACCTTATCCATAAAATATTTTGTTTTTCTTGAAAGTACAAATTCAAACATGGACTCACCATCACACACAAGCATAAAATAAAAATAAACAACTAACACCTCCTATTCATTATCTTTAAATGATACACAATCATATTCTCCATAAAGGCACCCTCATGTCCTATCATATTCTTCATCCTTTGGCATAGGAATAATGAGTGCATCATCAAAATCCTTTACAACAATGGATGGTTGTGCCACTTCTAATTGTGGATGACCATTGGTTGGGATGAAATGATGCCATGGGGCTCCCATAGTTCTCTTAGCCACAATCAATTCTTTTCTAATATTGGTATGACAATCATAGTTCAAAGGAAAGTAGGTGCTAAGGAGGATTATACACATTTTATTTGTGCATCCGAACTATCTAGGAATTATCAATGTGCTCGTGCATGAGATGTTCGGCTATAATATTTTTTTATACTTCTATTTTTTTCAACTTCTTTATTTTATGTCGGCTAATATTTGGGACACACGAACACATCTCCCCCACTTGGTCTGTAGAAATGCACCTCTTGGTGCAATCAGTATAGACCCATATAAATCTAGTTCTATGAAGCACCGAGAGGTATTTGATCCCTCCCGGTGCTTCATAGAACCAAATTTATATGGGGTCTATACTGCTTATTAACATTTGCATAGGAATTTGAAGCAACTTATGGATCACATGCAGATAATGTGAGGAAGAGAAGGAACCAAAACAACACAATGCTATTAGTATTTACCTATATTGTATAAACTACAATGTTGTAAGTTAGGCATTCAATCCACAACTTTTTTCCCTATCAAATATTTGTTAGTGATCCCGCAAATGTTTAGCTACCATTCATGGCAAAATTTTGAAATTTCATTGTCTAGTTGCAAGCATCGGTCATGCGACTACTTTACATGATAGAGGATTAACAATAAACTAAGGGTTTTTTTTTTACTATGACAAGCTATTTATTGAACTAAGTGGAATGACATAATCACTAAATCATAACTCTGCTACAGTCCTAACAATTTGTTATGTGACTATGACAAGCCGTTTGTTGAACTAAGTGGAACGACAAAATCACTAAATCATAACTCTGCTATTCTATGTTTTGGGAAAAGAGCACTATAAGAGCTCATGGGAACTTTGTTCCATTGCATCTCTTGAGTGGTAATGCTTTCTATCCAAAAAAATCATCATTCTGACCAAAAAATCCACAGCAATGAGCAAACTAGGAATTTTTGGGCCTTCAAATATCAAGAGATAATCAAGAGATATCTGCAAAATTTTGGATGTTGGAATATGAGGTGGGTCATAATACGTACTAAGCAAAGTGGAGTCTTTCACTCCTAGTCCTATGTCTGTGAAAGTAGAAACAGTCTAGTTCCTTTATATAATAGGAAAGGTATTTTTTGGATTAATTTGAAGGACCTCTTGATTATATATATGCAACTGCAATTAGAACTGTGATCCCAAGGGACCATTGATGGTGTATTTTTTGAAAATAATTACATGCCCATACATAGGACGTTTATTTTACTTTGGTCATGTTTTTGTTGTGAGGGTGGAAACATGTATGAAGGTAAGGATCATGGGAAAAAATAAAGGTAATGAGATGCAATTCAAGATCAAGGTAGATGAACCCATTCCATTTCCAAGGAAATTTGTTTAAAAATACAAAAATTCAGTTGAATGTAGAGATAAGGAAGATTGCCATAAATATTGAAGTACCTATTGCTGGCAAATTCAAAAGCCATGTTGTCCTTGCAATCTAGTATGATACTCTAGTTGTGAACATCAATGTCGAAGATTCTACATGTATGGAATTGAAAGAGCCAACCACTCAGAAGAAAAATTATACGAAAAATCTAGGATGTTCAAAAGTTCAATGGATTTGAATCTACAATTTTTGGAAGAAATGGTCAAAAATAGTAACAAACAAACACAGTTGGGTGATGAGTGTTCTTTTCAGGAGCTGAGAGGGAAACACTATGATTACACATGCTAAATGATAGGCAAATTTGAGGGACAAAAATCCCTAAAAAGGGTTGGAGAAGGAAGCAAAATTTAAGTTGATGGAGAAATTCCTAGAGTATAATAAAGCAGACATTGAAGGGAAGAAAAATCATGCTATCCATGCTAGCACTCTAACCCAAACTACAATGGATGGAGAGGAGGAAATTGATGATTTAGTCAAGGAACACACAGATAAAAAGCAAAGTAAGAAAGTGACTTTCAGGAATTCTACTCTTGATGTAGTGGTTTATCCTCCATCTTCTAAGGACCTGCCAAGGAAAACAGGACCATCCAAACCAATGACTTACATCACTACTACTGATCCCAATTCTTTTTCTTCAAATAAGCGAAGGAATCAATCTAGTATGGATAAAAATCAATTAGCTATATATGTTCCCAACTTTACATATCTAAATAAGGAAAATATAAAACCTTTCCTAGAAAAATCTAGTTTTGGTTTTACTTCAGTTTATCAAAAGCCTGGATCTCTTTCTTATGTACAGTAGCAAAATAAGAAAAAAACTTGCAATCAATCTACTTCCCTTATACGACTTAATGGCTCTCTATCTACAAACAGTATGAATGAGAAGAAATGACGCAACAAAGATATGATGAAAAGCTATGCCATTGTGAGTGAATTGAAGAGTTTATTCGGCCCCATGTATGAAATTGGTATACTGAGCCCATCGAATGCTTCCAAATCCAACAAAAATAGTAGCTTTGTCGAAAGTAGAACTTTAATCACAACAAGTAAAGAAACATGAGTAAGCATTAGACTTGATGTTAAATTTTCAGAATCCACTTCAATCTGATCTAGGATCTTAACTGAGAGAACAACATGTATAGCAAATCTACAGCATATCAATCATGGACACAATAATGCAAGCACACAAGAGACACAAATTTTACTTGGGGAAAACCATAAAGGTGAAAAACCCCAATAACTTCCTCAGAGATAGATAGAGCAATGATACAACCAGAATACAGGAGATAGTCTTCTCCTAGAAGCAGAGCCTCCTCCTCCACAAGTGTGCCACTCTCCCAAGTGTGAGTGAGAGAATAGAGTCTGTAAAATGAGAGGGACACACTCTCTATTTATACACTAACTTGACTTGACCTTTACTCAACTAGGTCGGCCTCAACTTAACCACTTAACATAATGCTGATTGGGCCGACACCCAATAGGGTGGTCTAATAACCCTTTGACCCACATGGCCGACCCCCAATAGGGTGGTCTAATAACCCTTCGACGCACATGACTTATATAGGGCCGACCCCAACAAGGTGGTTTAATAGCCCATCAAGTATAAGTTACGACACTTACAATATAAATGACGACACTTCCATATAGAGGAATAATAACATCTCTATAGGAATACAATATACATATATGTGAAATACATTCCGAAGTTACATATACATCAACACTCCCTCTTAACTAGGAAGGTATTTCTCGACACCGGTCTTCTAGCACAAGTCATCTTATCTGGATCATCGTCACTGGATAATCGTCATCGAGTCATCATCATCGTCACTGCTGCTGCTATCTCAATCAATCTCTGAATCTACTCGTCATAGGAAGTTCTACAGAGCTAGTCCTTTTTTATATCATACTGGATGTAGGCCCACCACCTGTAGATCTTCATCATCACTGGCCATACTGTGGAATCCTCAGGACTTATTACGTGCGTCACAAAAACTGGTTGTAGCATCCCAGGATATTACGAACACACAGCTCTACCTGTCGGATCTCCCAGGAGCACATTACATGTGACCCATCACAAAACCTGGTTGAAGCATTCCAGGTTGTTACGAGCACACATCTCTACCTGTCAGATCTCCCAGGAGCACATTACATGTGATCTCACCACAAAACCTGGCTGAAGCATCCCAGGCTGTTACGAGCACACAGCTCTACCTATCGGATCTCCCAGGAGCACATTACATGTGGTCCACCACAAAACTTGGCTAAAGCATTTGAGGCCTTTTTCATCCTGTCCAGATCTCCCAGGAGCAAATTACATGTGGTCATGGCAAAACCTGGTTGAAGCATCTGAGGCCTTTTTCATCCAGTCCAGATCTCCCAGGAGCAAATTACATGTGGTCATGGCAAAACCTGGCTGAAGCATCTGAGGCCTTTTTCATCCTGTCCAGATCTCCCAGGAGCAAATTACATGCCATAGGACAAAACCTCGCAAGAGCATCTCAGTATGTTACGGGTACACAACTCCAACCTGAAGATCTCCCAGGGCACAAATTACATGTCCTCCCAGAGCAATGTCTCGAAAGAGCATCCCAGGCTGTTACGAGTACACAACTCCGACCTATAGGATCTCCCAGACATGCTCATCTGCACAACCTGATCCACTGACACAAAGTATCATCCTAATACTCACCATACATCATCCTGATGTACACATGATCATCCTGATCATCATCACTGCATCGTCCTGATGCATGTCATCCGGAGAAGCTCGTCATCCACGATCATCCTGATCATACAATGCATCCACCTGATGCATACCAAGTATCTACCTGATACATACATAGATACATGATCCACACAATGTATCCATCAACATACATGATCTACCTGATCATACCTGATACATATACAGATACATGGTCCAAGCATCCAACATGATGCGTACATACATAAATGATCCAACTGATCATATCCAACATCCAACATGATGCATACATACATAAATGATCTAACTGATCATATCCAGCATCAACATGATGCATACATACATACATGATCCAACTGATCATACAGAGTAGAAACTAGAACATCATCCTGATGCTCATCATCCATGATCCTCCTGATCATCATAGCATCATCCTCTTCAGATCATCTCATCGTCCACGAAGCACAGCCTAGATGCACATCATCCAACACTTACACCACTGACATGGGAGAACACATCTACCACCATTCAGGGAAGGCTCCAGGCCTTACTTTTTCACCATGGGAGAACACATCTACCACCATGTGAAAAATGACTCAACAATTACATCACGACCAAGGGAGAACACATCAACCATGCCAGAAAAGCTCATGTGCATCTGCATCTTTCGGACTTATCACTTCCCTTCGGAAGGAGCCTCGATCTGAAGTGCACCAAGCTTCTCTCTGAAGTACTCAAACTGCACTATGGCCAACGGCTTGGTCAATACATCTGCAACCTGCTCATCCGTCGCAACATACTCTGATTCGGCTGTACTCAGTGCTACGCAGGATTGCTTCCTGCTGAACCAAGAGATCACACCTGATCCCATACTGAAGCAGCACCCAGATGTGCTCTTCTTATCTGCAGCACTGCTTGCCCAATCTGAATCAACATAACCCTGCAGGTTAAACTTTTGATTTGCATCATACTTGAGCCCATAATCAACTGTACCCTTTAGGTACCTCAGAATATGTTTTACAAAAACCAGGTGAGCACTCCTCGGATCCGTCAGGAACTGGCTCAATGTGTTCACCGCAAAACAAATATCTGGTCTCGTGTTCATCAGGTACATCAAGGACCCAATCATCTGACGATACATAGTGATATCAACCAGCTCAGATGAAGCATCACATAGAAGCTTCAAGTTTGATGCCATAGGTGTGGCCATAGCCTTGCAGTCCATAATCCCGAACCTCTTCAGGATCTCTACTGCATACTTCCCTTGTCCAAGGAAGATTCCATCTACACTCTGCCACACCTTCATGCCAAAAACAAATAGTGCGTCATCCCCAAGTTCTTCTACTCGAACTCGGCAGTAAGATTCCGCTGCATGTCGGCAATCAATCTATCGTCACCTGTTACAAACAGGTCATCCATATACAAAAGTAGTATCACTGGATTGCCTTCCTCAACCTTGTAGTAAGGGTTGGAATCCCTTTACTCTTGGTAAAGCCCAAACTGGATAGAAATTTTTCTATCCTACCATACCAAGTTCTGCACATATATGACTCCCTGTCATGTGTCTCAGAACCAAGTGGCTTCTCCACATACACTTCTTCTTCAACTACACCATTCAAGAAGACTGTCTTGAAATCCATTTGGTGTATCTTCCACTTCATCACTGCAGCTAGAGCAAGTATGGATCTAATGGAAGTGTATCTGGCTACAGGAGCAAAAGTCTCTATGCTACCACCTGCAGCATGCTTGATCTTGTAGATCCTCTTGGAAGTCACTACAGACTCCCCTTCAGGTCTTGGGACTGCATCCCAAACATCTTTATGATCGACTGGTACTCCTCGATCATGGCATTCTTCCCAAATCCTGGGAACTTCAATATTTTGAATAGATAACTTTGTTGTTGAACAAATGTTGTAGTCCTTCTTTTGTAGGTGATGGTATACGATCTTTCCTACACAACAAGTTAAATTGCATGATTAGAAAACATCTCATAGTTTTCAGAACAAATTCTTACACATAAAGAAATATGTCATACAGTCATGCAATTATCTTAGCCAATGCTTCAATACAACATTTATCCATATTCCGTAACTTTCTAGATGCCTTCCAATCTCTACCAGAACATTGTTAAGAGTGTGCACAACTCCTAACATGTTAGCAAAGAGGTTTCATTCTAGATAAGTAGCAATGGAATGTTGTATAGTGCCATAGGCCACTTACCCATGTATATTAGTAGTATACTGTTCATCAATGCAACTATTCTAATATGCATAATACACAACCTAATTCTAGGAACATAAGCATATACATCATTGAACAATATTATTTAAACAAACAAATATGCAAGAAATGACAATTAAAATACTTATCTTTGTTTGTTTGTTGGGTGGACTCCCTCTGAGTCTTTGCTTCCTTTCAGGAGCTAATCTGAAATAGCTTCTTCTACACCTTTCTGTTGTGGAATGTAGAGAGATGGTCAACTCCCTTTGAATATCTACATCCTTGCAGAAACCACTGGAGTGTGCCCCCTCTTGATTTTTGCTTCCTGGATTACCTGTTCTGAACTTATATTCATTCTAGATCCCTATGCATGCTTATTAGTATCATCATTGTGTTATCTTTGAGGTCTCATACATAATCATACATTCATTAGTATAATCTTAATACTATCAAAACACAATAATCTTAAACATGTATAGTCATGATCATTCACAGATAATAAACATTAGTATTCAAGGTTTCAGGGAAGTCTTCTTTTACTCATGCATATTCTTATTTGATCATAGGTCTCTTCTGATTAGTTAAATCATCAATGCATAAACCCGTGATTACTCAAACCTATACCTTCATGATTCTTCTGGTTAGTCATATCATCAATTATGGTAAGAAACATAATATGCATACAACCATGACTATTCAAACCTATGACTTCATGAATAATCATTATCAACAACACAACAGTATAAGATCCTAACACAAGGTAGGATTCTAGCTTGATATAGGAAAAACATACCTAGATTAGCATGCTAGCTAGTTATGTCTAACATACCTGCATAATGTCTTCTGGTTCTCTTCAATGACTTGTGCTAGTAACTTGCCTGTCTCATAAGTTATCCATTGTAGAACCAAGTTATACATATCTCGTAAGTAGATCTTCTAAGTGATCCATGACAATGGATGAATCTTTGTCCTCATGTCATCATGATCATATGTTCTTGAACCAGAACATGATTTGTATTTCTTGGTGTACCTTTCATGTTAGCAGACAACATAAACCTCATACAACATCACAATACATTAGTACAATCATAAGTGTCAAAACCTTAATCAATGAATATCTTTTATTAAGGTGATACGACAAGTCTAGATTTAATCAAGATTGTACTAACCATAATAATATGAAGACAAATATACCATAAACTTAATCATGAACAAATCTCGAAACCTACCTGGATGAGTCATACCTGTCGATATTGCTTGTAATCTTCTTATGTAAGGCCTTAGCCTCATCTCCCTCTGAAACAAGAACTTCTTCACTTATGCAGGTGACCAATCCATCTTCTTCTAGGATTAACCCAATCCACTTGATTTGCAAGAACTGGACCTGGAGCTATAATAGGATTGGTCAGAGAAACCCCAAAACTTCAAACTTTGAATTTCAAACTTTCGAAAGGATAGAAATATGTGCCTTGATGAGCTGATCAAGCTGGTATATTCAGAATTTGAAAACTACAAAGTTTCACTCCTCAAATTTGCCTTTGAAACTTCCAGATTCACTGGACATAACCTGAACTAGAGTTTGATGAAGCCCACTCTTCTGCCCAATCAAAAGATTTGATCCAAATTCCTAAGGTTCTATTTTTCTGAGGAGCTTCCAGCCGTGGTCATAGATTTCAAAAATTCCCATTTTTACAGAAGCCCTAATTTTTCACTTTTCTGATCAAAGTCCCGAACTAGGGTCTCATCCAGCCCGACCTTCTTCCCAACCAAAAATTCTGATATTGGTCTCTAAATTTCGATTTTGATGAGTAGCATTCAGTCATGGTCTCCGATTACAAAAATTTCAACTTTCTTCGAAGCCCTAAATTCCGGAAGCCATGAATGAAGGTGCTAAAAAATAATTCTGTTTTGACAGAAATATGTACATGATTGTTTTTGGTGTAACTCCTAACTTTTCAATCCACAAGGTCTGAAATTTTTTCTTGAGATAGCCCAATCTGTTATCTTTCCATCCCAACAGGTCTGACCTCAATTTGATTCTCTGAGAGAGATTTATTCCAAGTGTCGCAACGTGACCTGTTTATGGGATAATACAGGAGAGCGAATTTGTACGGCTTTCCACGTGTCATTGGTTCAACTTCAGCCTCTGAACAATTTTTCTGAGATAGTACAGTCTATGTACCACCTGTTACTTTTTACGAAATTGCATTTGGAGCTTCCTAGCCCAAGTTATGACCTTTTTTCCAAGGTCACCTGTTTTTTACTCAGATTTGGAAGAGGCAGAAACCCTATATTGTACAGATCATAAATCACAAAGTACAATGAATTAGAGGTTTTCCTTTGGACACAAGGTACATGGGGATCTTATATTCGACCTGTAAAAGTTTCAGATCCGACAACTTCTCCAAAATGGATTTATAGCGAAAGTGATACGATGACTGGTTTTTGCTATATCAAGCCCTAGCATCGTAAGTGCAACAAGTGTCATACATGCCATATCATGCCTTCTTTCAAGCTAGCTCTGATACCATGTTAAATTTTCAGAATTTACTTCAATCTGATCTAGGATCTTAACTGAGAGAACAACATGTACAGCAAATCTACAACATATCAATCATGGACACAATAATGCAAGCACACAAGAGACACAAATTTTACTTGGGGAAAACCATAAAGATGAAAAACCCCAATAACTTCCTCAGAGATAGATAGAGCAATGATACAACCAGAATACAAGAGATAGTATTCTCCTAGAAGCAGAGCCTCCTCCTCCACAAGTGCGCCACTCTCCCAAGTGTGAGTGAGAGAATAGAGTGTGTAAAATGAGAGAGACACACTCTCTATTTATACACTAACTTGACTTGACCTTTACTCAACTAGGTCGGCCTCAACTTAACCACTTAACATAATGTTGATTGGGCCGACACCCAATAGGGTGGTCTAATAACCCTTTGACCCACATGGCCGACCCCCAATAGGGTGGTCTAATAACCCTTAGACCCACATGACTTATACAGGGCCGACCCCAACAAGGTGGTCTAATAACCCATCGAGTATAAGTTACGACACTTACAATATAAATGACGACACTTCCATATAGAGGAATAATAACATCTCTATAGGAATACAATATACATATATGTGAAATACATTCCGAAGTTACATATACATCAACACTTGACACTACCGAGACGAAAGTTTCTCCTCTGAAGAGCACGGAGGATTAAAATATAGACAAACAAGGTAGTAGTTTCCAATCGTCAAATGTTATATAGATGGAAACTAATAATATGGGTAAGAAAAATAGGATAAAATTATGATATGTTCAATTTCATTCACATACAATCCCATATGACCATGTAGAAAAAAGAGAATTAATGACACCAGATTCATCTCCATTGAAAATGCCATTGTTTTCGAAAGACGAAATGCCATTGTTTTCCAAAGACAAAAATATAGAGAAAAAATGGCTTTTTACTAGGTGCCCTGAGTTCAAGATTAACATGTTGAAGCAAAATTTTCGCATAAAATCAAGAAATAAAAAACAGAGATAAAATGCCATTGCTTTCCAAAGACAAAAATATAGAGAGAAAAATGGGCTTTTACCAGGGGCCCTAATTTTCAAGATAACATGCAGAAGTTAAATTTTCACACAAAATCAAGAAACTAACCTGCTATTTTGTAAGGGAAGAATTAGATTTTGACTCTAAAGCTACAAAATTCATCACTCACCTCTTCAAGAGACTCCAAGTTCTGTCCACTACAGTTCTATCCATGGAAGCACTGGAAAATATATATCCAAATTCCAAACCCTAAGCAATTTTTAATGGGCATCATAAATTCCTCAACTGGCATCAATGGTGACCAAATAAATGCCCCAAAAATGCTTCTAAGACCCAATTAACAATGATTTCCCTCTCAAAACCAACCAAACCCTACTCGAGTCCCACCAAACCCAATTAACAACCAATGATTTTCCTCTCAAAACCAACCAAACCCTCCTCGCTTCTTACAAAAGGAAATTTTTTGGCACCAACGGGATCGACTAGTTATCCAAGTTGTTCGAGGAATAAATCCCCTCCATGAATGAGAATGTCTCAAGTAGAGTTTGGCCATGAATTTTTTTAGGTCAGTGGACTTCGGTTCGAAGGGATAATGTGGTGTTTTTGGTCATAGTGCCAAATCCTCATTATCAATTTACATGCGTGTCGTATACTAACTACAAATGTCGTATACTTTTACATTATTTGTATTACTTTACATACCTTTTCAATGTCACAAGTTCATGCACCAAGAACCACTATATGGCCCCTATACATATATGGGTAGGACCTCTATATACAAGTTGGGATGGGAGTTGGTCCCTCTATGGACCATACCAACTCAATCCATATCAAATGCCACAATTTAGGGAGGAGGAATGGGATAGGGAAGGACCCAAGCTATAATATACGAGGTCTACTTCAAGGGAGGTTGCCACACATGCAATCCTTGAATCTATTTGACATGGTGAATCCACTTGCTCATCCATGCAACACTAGCCATGTTAATCATAAACCATGACCTCCATCCCTTATTATAATGACCTCCAATTATATTGTTAATCATAAACCATGACCTCCAACTATATTATTAATGTCAACATAAGGGTGTATAACTATATTGTTCATAAACTTATATGACCTCCAACTATGTTGATAAACCATGACCTCAACTTTGTTAAATTGGATCTTCAACAATGGTATAAACTTGAAATTAATTTGATTATCATTAAGTTTATCCAATTTACAATAATTGATTAATAATGTTAATATATCCATCACATAAGTCATGTTAGCAGTGTTAAAATATCCATGGCATAATTCTTGGACCTAAGGAGATTAATATACTACAAAGTTATATTCAACATTAAATATCCTATTAATTTTTTTTGTAATTGTTATTTAGTAAATATCCCTAGACTAAACTAGTCATTTAGTTAGTATTTTTAGTTGTGTCACTTACTATCTAGTTTTGTTTATCCTGCGACTAAATTAGCCAGTTCAGTTGGTCATTTTTAGTCGTGTCATTGAAAATTGCTCAAATTTGGTAGTATTTAGCTTTAAAAAATTGTTGTGCCTAACGTTTTTGGTCGCGTAGTCATAAATTTGCCAAATTGTACTAGTGGAAACCTTTTCCTAAAGGTATGGCCTTGCATGCTACCAAACCTATTGAGTTGGTACATAGTGATATAATGTCATTTTCAACTCATTCATTTTCCAAGGATATGTATGCACTTACTTTTATTGATAACTTGGCTTTTGGGTGTACTTTCATAAGTACAAGACTGAGGTCTTTGCCACTTAAAGGCCTTCAAATATTTTGTTGAGAAGTAATCCTCTCTTTCTATAAATAAAATATGCACATATAATGATGTGGATTGTGTCAATCAAGCATTCAAATATTTGTGTAGAGAACTTGAAATTCAACATTAACACTTTGTTCCCTACACCCCTCAACAAAAGGGTATTGTTGAATGAAAAAATGGAACATTAAAATAGATGAACCATTGCATGATTTAGTCCAATAACATGGCACCTTCTTCTTCAGGTTGAAGCAATGAATTATGCAAATACATATTTTTTAATTCTATATGAGCAATCTATAGGTAGACTCCACATATTCACAACTTTGTTCATAATACTTATTAGTTGGATCCCTAATCCACCCTATATGACATCATTTCACACAATGTTATAATTTTTTATTAGCTCAAGCCATGCATTATTTAATCGTAGATGCTTTTAGTGATTAACTCAAGTTTTGTATGGAAGATAAGTATGTTAAATTTTTAATATTGTCATATGATCAAGTTAATGCACAATAGAGGAGATAAGTAAAAATGATGTTTTGATCGTAAAATTTCTAAATTGAAATACATTTAAACGGGATGCTTCGAAAACTGTTTTTGTGACACATGCTTTTATGGTAAAGAAAATAAAAGCTAAAAAAAAATGATTTTCCGGTAAAGAAAATAAAAGCTAAAAAAGCAATTCTTTTACGGTAAAGAAAATAAAAGTAGAAAGAAAGCAATGCTTTTCCGATAAAGAAAAGCAGGCAACATAAATCAGGCAATCTGAGAGTATTTAGAAGTCTGGTATGTCTGTGATGCACTGTTGTTTCCATTCGCTTCTTTCTTCATCGGATGGCTTAAAGTCCTGGAGTGCATTATAAGTCCTTGTGCCTGCTTGGATGTCCGTGATGCAGTGCTTTTTTCAGTTGCTTCTTTTTTCATATGATGACTTTGAACTGTCGTCCTTGTTCTTGATTAGTTTTGTATTATTTTTTCACATCTCTCAATGGAGAGGTTTTCACTAGTTTTCTGCTTCATTTAACATTTATTTTTCTGTAACTTTTAATTTACCGGCAAGAAATTTTGCAGAATATTGGAATGTATGTTTACTGCAGAATATTGGAATGTATGTTTACTCCACGGAGGCTGTTTCACTATTTTGTTTTGTTTTGTTTTACAAATTCTTGATCTCTGTAACCTTTAATTTCCAGGATGCATATGATCATAAATATTTAGGAATATTCAGAGTGGTTATAATTTGTTGATGGAAATTCGAATGTCATGCTTTAGTTAATATTTATTTTTCTGTAGCATTTAATTTACCTGCTAGAAATTTAGCAGAATATTGGAATGTATGTAGTTAATTTGTTTATGGAGATCATATAATCAACCTGCAACAAATTTAGGAAATTGTGTGCTCGTTTTTGCATCAGTTATTTCTATTTCCCATGATTTTTCTATTTCCCATGATTTGTATTGAGTCTTTTTTTCGCTATCCAGAACCCTTTGAATCAAATGCGGGCATGGTGATTCTGAATACTTTTGACTTATATTTACTTATTTTTTAGTCATGTGGTGAATTTTCTTCTTCATTTTACTCCCTCCCTGTTATCTCTGTCTGTATTTCCCGTTTTGGAATTTTCTTCATTTTACTCCCTGTTATCTCTGGCTGTATTCCCTGTTTTTGAATGCATAATCTGTGTTTTCTTCTAGTTATGTATGTATGTTAATGTGTATGAATTACATTTATACAAATTGCTACCATTTATTATGGGATTTCTATTCTATTTTTACCTTTTTTTTCTAGTTTTTCCGTTGATGGTCTATTCTGTGCTTTCTTCTAACTATAAGTTGTTGAATATGTTTTCTTTGTTGTTTTTATAAGTTGTTAAATGTCCATATGGAGGTTGTTTCACTAATTTTCTGGTTTTTGAAACCTTTAATTTCTAAGAACATATGATCAGAAATATATAGGAATATTTCAATGCTTACTTTCATAGCTATTATAATTTCTTGATGGAAATTAAATGCATTCCTCATCAATAGAATACAATCAGGAAAATTTGTTGATTAAGTAAATTGCATGTCTTGTTTTTTAACTTTTGTATTTCTTGTGATTTGTTTTACCCCTTTGTTGTTTACTCTAAAAAACTCTTAGAGGTGGAATCTCAAGGAGGAATGCTGGTAAAGTTATTTATTTCCTTTTTATTAAGTGTGAAAAAAACTCTTAGAAGTGGAATCTAGAGGAGGAATGTTGGCAAAGTTATTTATTTCCTTTTTTTATTAAGAGTGGTTTGCGTTTATTAGTTTATTTTTCATGCTAATTCTTGTTATATCTGTATATGCATTCCTTCTAGTTGAATATCTACTCTGCATTCTCTTCTAATTATGCCCATGTCTCTGTATGATTAATGATCAGCTTGTTTGTTTAAACAATATTAATGGAGACAACTTACCCTGATTTGTTGGTTTTTTTTAATTATCCCTTGTAACACTTGATTAGAAATTAGTAGAATATTGGATTGTTTTACTCTCATAGATGTTAAAGTGTTTCATATGTCATGCTCATCAAGAGAATAGGGACATATTCATGAACTTGAAAGATTCAGTTTTGTATCCGTGGTCTTCTATGCCCTATGATTCAATCTTTTCATACTTATGCACTATATCCTTAAGGTGGATTACTTCCAAGATGATGAGAAAGACTTCCTGAATTCTTCCCGTCTGTGTATTACTTTTTGTTGAATATCTGTTTTGTATTTTTTTCTAATCACATGTTTATATTTGTGTGTATAGTTCATAATTAATGTATTCTCTATTTGAACACCATTAATCGATACAGTTCTTACCAATTTTCTGGTTTTTTTTTGCAACCTCTTTTCTCTGTAACCTTTACTTTCCTGGCTGCATGTATTTAAATATATTGTAGAAATTATTTTCTCTGTAACCTATACTTTCCAGCTTTCCAGGCTGCATGTGCTTACATATTTTGCAGAAATTTGAAATGTTATCAATTGCAATGCTCATCAGATTTTTTAGGAAATTTGTGTGATGGTATGTGCTCTTCGATTTCATCCCTATTACAAGGTGTTTCATCCATTTTCTTCTTCAGGCTAATTCTTAGCTCTTTCTTTGCATTAGATGTTGAATGTATATTTTTTATTTTATTCTAATTATTTACTATGATTATTTTTTGACAATTAATGAAATATCTATATCTTATTTATAACCTTTAATTTCAATCATCATGATGCATACAATTAGTGATTTAGCAGAATATTGCAATGTTTAAATTGTCAAAACCATTGTTAAGTTATTCATGGAAATCAAAGGCCATGTTTATTAGTAGAATACACTGCAAGCCAGAAAAGTTTTGCATAGATTGTTTTATAAATCTGGTGTGATTTGTTTTAACACCTTTTCTTGATATTGGATCACCCTTGGAGCTGGAATCTTACTAAGGTGAAAGTTCATCTCCTTTGCATTTACAAGTCATCTGCTATATTTTCTTGTTCATTTGTACGTTTTTGTGTGTATTCCTTATTGTTGAATGTCTATGTTATGTTGTGTTTTTAGATGTCTATGTGGTATGGTGCATAATCACCCTGTTCTGTTTGAACAACTTTGACGGGAGACTATTTGCTTTGTTTTTTAAGTTTCTTTTCACAAACTCTTTGAAACCCTATAATTTTCAAGATTAATGTGATTCAAAATCTAGCCTAATATTGGAATGTTTATTGGAAGATCTAGAAGTTAAATAGAGTGGGATCCAATCAGTCCTTTGGATTTTGATGGGGCAGAGCAGGGATGGAATTCCCCCTGCTCTGCTCTTCTAGTGGATCCCAATTTGTCCCAATTTGTCTAGGAATCTGCGTATTTGTCCTATTTTTGCATTGTCGGGTAATCTTCCCACTGCAAGGCAGGCAGGTGAATGTGGTGGAGGGAAAGGACTAAAGGCATTTGAGCAACTCCAGAGTCCTTCAACCCAAGATTGGATTCTGCAATTGGCAGCAAAAGATGAAACCGGTAACATTGCAGAGAGGCCCGAAATCGGATTCTGCAATTTGCAGCAAAGATAAAACCGACAACATTGCAGAGAGGCCTAATTGGTTCGCAAGCCCCTCTGGTGAATGGATCGTTGTGAGGTCTTCCAGAAGTAGAATTTCTCCAAATTTGAATGGCCCTTTCTCATACCTCATCAATAGGTTATCCGCCAAGGGGATTTCATATTCTATTCAACCCAAAGATAAGGACTGTAGTGGGTGTCCATATTATATCCAACCTCAAGATAAGGACTGCAACTCAATCCAGAGCTCGATGATTACGCCAGATATTCGACCTTGGACTTACCTCTCTACAGTAGTGTTGTTGGACAGGTCTTGTCAGCCCTCACATTGAGCAAGCTAAGCAATTGAACAAGGATTCTTCTAGTGGCACTAACTCTTGCAACATGCAAAATTCTGTTCATCTACACTCACAGGGAACTGTTCATCTACACTCAAATGGTAGAGAATTTCTACCCCTTCTATTTTACCAATAATAACCATTATTTACTCACACCAAAAACTAAGGGTTTTCTATTAACAGTGGTTCATCAAGAGAATAGACTGCTAGTATAAATAAATAATTATAAGAAATTCTGTGATTGAGTTTTGTATGGATCTTTTTCTATTTCCCCTGATTTTCCTTGATGCTTTTCTTGCTATGCAGATCCCTTAGAGGTTAAACATTGCCAAGAGGAAAAGAAATATTGTAAACTAGATTTTCATTTTGTTTATTTTCTCTAATTTTTTTGTTTTCCTTTTACAAATTCTTTGTAACCTTCTAGTTTCCCGGATGCATGTGATTCAAAATTAAGCAAAATATTTGAATGCTTAAACTTACTCCCAAAGGAATGCTTAGACTTATTTTCAAATTTCTTGTTTATTTGTTTATGAAATGCTTACTCTTATTTGGCAAATCTCTTGTGTATTTTTTTATAGACTTAAATGCGATCTTCACCAATAGAAGGCAATGCTAATTTGTTGAAATGATTTCAATAACATGCTGGATTTTTATTATCTCTATTTAGTATGGTTCATTATCACTTGTGCTCTCAGTTTCAGGTTTTTTAACAACATTGATGGAGTCTACTTCCTCTAAATTTTAGAAACTGCTACACATCAAAAGTTGGAAGTTGGAATGTAGAATGTAAATTATATTTTTTATGTGCATATTGCATTTACATATACCATGGGTGCAAAAACTCTCCTAGAAAAGCATAAATACTTCAACATCTTCAGAAAACTGGACACTAACTTTTTATTTAAAAGTTCAAAATGAAAGGTGAAGGACTAGGATTAATGAGGAAAATAATCCTTGACCAGTCTTTTTCTTTTAACCTCAATGCACATGTGTAAAGATTCCATGGATATTAATTGTAAATTAGAATTCAGATTTCCAATATTTATGTCAATTCTTATCATTTATGACCCTATATTCTTTGTTGGATGTCTATTTTCTATTTTGTTCTAATGACAATGTCTATTTTTATGCGTGCATGCTTATGTACATTGTGTTATCTATTTGAACACCATTAATGGTTATGTTTCCCCTAATATTTTGGATTCCTTTTACATATTCTTTTGTATGTAACCTTTAATTTCAAGGATGCACTTAATCAGAAAATCTGTAGAATATTGAATTGTATATTCTTCAAATGCTATGCTATCCATAAGGACACTTTTAGGATATTATCCATAAAGAATACTCTTAGGATATTGTGTGATTGAGTTCTGCATTAGTTGTTTTCTATTTCTTCAAGTGGAAATAGAAAATTGCATCCTCTGCATTATTGCATTACTAGTTTTAAAATACAATTTCATAGATTGCGAAGTTATTGTCCTAATTTTGCCTACAAATTAGTATGTCATCTTATTTTGATTTTTAGTATTTCTTTCCCTTCATGGAAGGTCAATTCTTGGAGCTTTGTAAGTATGAATTTGAATTTGAATTACAGAAAGGTAAAAGCCCGTGCGAGGAAATTAATTTCGCCAACAATCATTTGTAGAATTCATCTGGAGGATGCCAACGTAGGAGAGGGATTAATTGGGAAAGGTACGGTGTTAGGAATTGATGGTATAGATCTATTTTCAATGTTATTGAAACAAGTCTCTCTTGGGGATGCGACTCAATAGCAATGTTAATGAAACAAGACTCTCTTGGCGATGCCACTCAAATTGATGGCTTATGCTTAGAAAAGACACTTGTCAAAATGAAAAGGAGGAGAATTCAGGCCTGGATTTTGATGGTTTGCAGGAGGTATTTTCCCTTTGAAAACGTATTTGACAAGTGTATACAAAATTAGCACATCAATCATGATGGGTCAAATATTTTCCATACCGTCAATATGACGTTCTGTTTTTTAAGTTACACGTCATAATTTGTTATTATATCTAAAGCTTATACCAGGTCCATACTATGGTTTATAACCTGAATTAGTTATATCAAGCCCAAGCCCATACTATAGTTTATAACTGGAAGTAGCTACGTGGGGAGTGTTGTTAGTGTTCATTAATGAATTGGGTGAATTTGAATTCATTCAAGGGACAACTCATTCCAATTTCCAACCCTGTGACAAGTAATTCTAGAATGCAAGAGGGAGATAGTTCAACCTTAGAAATATATATGCAGATTCAAGTCTGTGTTTGAAGGAGATCATAGTGACATTGCAGTAGTCAAGGGAAGCAATCATTTTGATCTTTTACCATTTCTAGCCTTCATAATTCCGGTGTATGAAGGGAAACAATAGGACTCCTGTGCTCGCTGAAATGGGACTCGCGTGGCTCCTTTGCTCGTTGAAATTGAGTTTATGTTCGACTCCCAAACTAGTCAAAGAGAAACATCGATACGAGCCCGACATTACTGGAAAATGGAAGAAGTATCTTTCTAATGTTGCATACATAAAACGCTTCGACATGGAAACTTTTAATGGGTGAGAAGTACTCCAACCTTCTCTCTTTTAGCCTTGGATTTAATTTGTTAATTTGATACTCATATAAAAATTTGATAGAAAAAGTTGCAAAAAAATTTTAGAAATTTTTTTAAGAAAATTCATTGTATCTAAATATACAATTGCTTTGGATTAGAAGATTTTGAAAGAGAAAGGGAAATGTTATAGCAACATCACAACGGGAAAATTAGAGTTATAGGAACTGTGGGACTTGGTTCTTTTTCTTTGATGTGAGGCACAAATCTTTAAATTCCTCACAGAAGTATGCTTCGCAAGAACTTGGTTCAATCGAATGTTTAAATAAACAACACCAATGAATGTATAGAGAAGCTCACAAGATGATGTGGATCATATTCAATAATGGATGCGTTAATTATGTTGGCTGAGGATGTCCTTCATTTACATCCCTTAATTTTAACTACATCTTGTAATTACAATATTCTTAGAAGAGGGGGAATTGAAGATTCACTCATTTATAGTCTAATAGGACTAGATTCGCAACACCCAAAAGATATCTTCTGTTTGCATGCATTTGTCTTGGAGGTTTTGACAAAGTGGTTTAAGAGTCTGTGGATGCCTACCATGGATCTCATCATCTCTTGATTTCTTGGGGGCTTCTTGCTGGAAATAAAAGATTTAAACCATTGGAAAGAGCAATATTTCAAATTCTCTAAAACAACTCCGCTGATATACAAGGCAGGATTAAATTGACTATGATGCTCTCGATGAGAAGCATATATTTATTATTTTTAGATATTGCATGTTTCTTTATAAGTGAAGACAATAATACAGCCATAAGGATGTTGGGAGGATCCAGTTGGAGAGGCATTTCTAGATATTGCATGTTTCTTTATAGGAGAATACATGAATACTACCATAAGGATATTGGATGGATCCGGCTGAAGAGAGGATGCCCCAATCTTCGGAACCTAGAAAACAAATGCTTTCATAAAGGTAAGGTATAAGAAAGGATGCCTGGTCTTCTCTTCTGAACATGGAAAACAAATGCGTGGTAAAAATTATTTTTAATAATAATTTTAAATAATGTTTTAAGCCATAAAACCAACGATTTCCTAACAATTTTGAACAAAGTATATAATACCCCAGGTTGCTTAAATCTAAACTCAAATTATGCGGTTTTCATTTATACCACTGTTAAGCTCAAATTCTAACACCAAATTAAGCATTTTTCATATAGAACAGTGTCAGCTTTAAGAGAGGAGGATTCTAGAAATTCCTGCAGAAAGGCTTCTCCAAAATTGCAAATCTAAAAGCAACACACTTGTAAAACACTAAGTTTGTACTAGGGGTTAATTGGAAATTGGAATTCCACTATCTAGACATCTCTTAGTATTGTTATCTAGACATCTCTTAGCATTATTTTGATAGCTTATATGGATTGAGCTCTTCCCATAGTTAGGAGTTAAAATGCAATGGAGTTATTTTTTTTACGGCATTCTGTCTCCAGCAGCCTCAAGATGGAGTTCTGTATATTGATAATTTCAAATAAATCCCAGCAGTGGATAACATGCTTCTGTAAATTGATGATTTTAAAATTCTCTAAATGAAGTTTTTGTACCAGTCTTGTCAATTACCGGGCAAATGTGGAGTGACATAGTGCCCTATATTAAGTTCATGGGCATTATATTGAAATTACAATATCATTGTGTTATATTAACTATATCTTGTGTTATATTAAGTGTTGGACATAGTTATCATTATCAATAAAAAAACAATGATGGGTGTTGGGGAAGCTATTAAGAATCCAGGGAAAAGATCTAGGAATGGATAAGCCGAGAGATTAATGAATGGATAAGCCCATATGTGTGAAGTACAACATTTTTTTAAGGTTTTGGTACAAATTAATATTTGAAAGAGATAAATATTACAAAAAAAAAAAAAATCACTAGTAATATTATGTTTTAAAAATAGTTTGGTTCATTTCTTTTAAGCTTTAAGTTTTGACACTTACAAAATTGTAGAAAACATAAAATTAAAGGCATACTAAATGCAAAACCGTCATCAAATTTCTGTTTGACAGGTAGGAGGAATCTGAAATTCCAAGCCTGGAGGAGATTGAATTTGAAGTGATACGTGGAGGGATTTTCAATACAAAGGATGCCAATCATAATGACGATATTAAAGAGTTGGATCTCCGAGGTGAAAAGGGTGATAGTCATGATAAGGGAAAAGGAATTTGAGTTCTCAGAAGGATACTACCTTGGAAATATTAGAGGGGCGTTTGAGTGGGTCTGAAGGGGAAAAGATAAAGGATTAGAGAGTAACCTGTTGTCAATTTAGCAAGAAAAAAATGAAGGAAGTGTATAAAATTGAGAAAAGAACCAATATAGCTAGCATTAGGGATTTATGTCAAAATGAATGAAGTTGTGGAATATGGGGAAATGGTTTTGGTGGGTCGAGTTCTCGAATTTAGAGTAGGTGAAAAAAGTTTGAAAGATTGGGTGTACAAAGAATGGGGAGTTTTCTTGGGGTATAATAATGTATCTTTGATTCACCCAAGGGGTTGGTTGTCATTCAGATTCCAATCTAGATTAGACGCATCCAGAATCCTAAAGAAAGAAGGAAGATGTAATTCTTTCTCAATATTTCTGAAGCGCTAGAATCCATTATTTGATGCAAGAAAGGAAAGGTTGGATTCCATGGCAATATGGGTTAAGATGCCCAATCCTCCATTGGAATTATGGTCTCTAGATTTTTTCCATGTCGTGGGTAATGTTTTGGGCTCCTATGTGGAGGTAGATTGGTCACATTTGGAATTGGGGGTGTGTTGTGTGGCTCACATTTTGGTAAATCTAGAGCTTCGGGAGGGATTAGCGGAAAATATCGAGATAACAATGGGAAATAAAGTTCATGTTCAAGATCTAGACTACATAGGGGTACCATTCAACTGTAATAGGTTCCATAAGTATGGTCATATAGTAGCGGAGCCTACACTTCCTTCTCTCACAGGAAAATGTGGAAGAAAAAAGGAGAAGTACAAGAGAAGGGAAAGAATAACAAGGTTGGAAAGAGGCCATTAGAGCTTGAAAAATATTCCGAATCACCTTCAAAGGATATAGAAGTTCATCAGCAGGGAAAGACTAGTAATGTTGACATCAAGAATCTTCCAATGAGGTTATATACAGTAGATAAGTTTATGAACGAAGGGGATGATCACTTGTTTGTTGCAGAAGAGATGCAGAAGGAGACTTCTATCTTTTTCAATCCAGAAGAGGAGGTTAAGACAAACCCAAGTATGACTCTGAAAGACCTGGTCCAATTACAATTATAGATGTCTGTAGGCGAGAATGTATCATATGATATTCTTTCTTTAGAATCTTCCTTTAATGAAAATGATTTATCTGGGAAGTGCAAGATAAACGGTAAGAATCGAAGCACTCTTTTGAGATATTTTTTAAGAAAATATTTGGAAATTCTTATTCGAAAAGGTACTCCATCAAACGAATTTCTCTCTAGCATTAAGTTTCAATATTCTCCAACAGAGAGTCAACCCTTTAGTTCTCCTAATAAGAAGGATGTATTTCTTAGCAAAGAGACATTGGAAGAGGAAGGCCAGTATTCCCTTCAATCTCGAAAGGAAGGATTTGAGGGTTTTTTTGGTGAAGTCCTAGGCGATCTGGGTAAGAATATGGAAAAATCTAAAATAGGTAAAGGAAGGAAATATTTTCTCCAATTGGCTCAAGAAAAGGCTATGTGGGATGTAGCTTTAGGAAAACAGAGAATGATCAGTGGAGCGCTTAGAGTAGTAGAATCCCTAGGAAGGGGTTCCTTACGATTTGTGTTTCCTTGAATTGTAGGGGGCTTGTTAGCGCCTCAAAAAATCTTGTGCTTAGGAGATTGGTTAGTAACTTGAAGCTGGATGTTGCGCTTAGGAGATTGGTTAGTAACTTGAAGCTGGATGTGATCTTTTTGTAGGAAACAATGAGTGAGGGAGAGGAACTTGTGAAGGAGCTAGATGTTTTGCTCAATGGATGGGAATTTGTGTTTGTGGATGCTAAAGGAAAATCTAGAGGTCTAATTTTGGGTTGTCATAGTCAAAGTATGTAACTAATAAATTATTGAGCCTTTGAATCAGGACTAGAGTGACCTTACATTCTCTTGAACTAAGGAAGGAACTCCTATTTCTGAATATATACGAGCTGAATAGTGATCGGATTTCTTTTTGGGAATCTATGATGGCTAAGACCAATTTTAAGGAGAGTACTCTTATTTTGGGAGAACATTTAAATTCTTCTGTGGGTATCTCAGAGACTTAGAGCCAGAATGGGCATCCAAATTTTTTATTAGATTTATTCTTGAGAATGATGGAATGCAATGGGCTGAGTGATATTGAACCAATAAAATTAAAACCGACTTGGTCTAAAAAAAGAGGAGGAAATGACTTGGATCGATTTCTTGTATCAGAGGAACTTTTAGAACTTCCAATTCATATTCGACAGTGGATTGGGATGGGAGGGGATTCAAATCACTTTCTAGTGTTGATCAAATTAGCGGGAGACTCGGAAAAACCTTCTTGTCCCTTCAAACTTAATTCACCATGGTTAGAATATGGGGACTATGTTCATTTGTTGAAAAATGCTTGGAATTTGTTTGACATAAATTTGAGGGAGTTGACAATATACAATTCTCAAATAATTTAAAGATTGCAAGAAAATCAGTCACTTCTTGGGCTCAAAACAAGAAATTGAGAGAGGGGAGATTTTTTTTTTTGTAACTAGGGGAATCAACAACTGAGAAGGGGCTGGTACTCGCGTGACAGGGGGTCCAGGGATCCAATATCGTCCGCTACCACTATAACCCTAGGTGCACCAACACAGCCTGCAAGCATGGAGCACGGGTAATATGTGGTGATTTGAACTCGTGAATTCCATTTACAACATTTCCTTCATATCAAGCGAATCGTTGGTTGAGCTACACCCCTGCGGGCAAGGGAAGATATTTATTAGGAACTATTGAGTCAAGATTGGTGATTCTATATGAGGCAGAGGGATTGGGGTTCCTTTAGGAGGACACATGGAATGAAGTGAAAGACCTCGAACAAAAAAGAAGGAAAATTATAGAAAAAAAAAGAAGTCGAATGGAGAATCAAAAGTAGGGTGTTGTGGCTTGCTAGGGGGGATGCGAATACGAAATATTTCCATAATTTTTCCAATCACCAGAAATATGTGAATACAATTTTTAAGTTAAAAATGAGGATAATGAGGTGGTTAGCAAGTTTGAAGATTTGGAAAAAGTGGGGGTGGATCATTTTCATAAACTCTTCAAAGAGGATGAAAAGGTTTATGTGGCAGAGGTAGTAAAATTAGTCTAATTATATCTTGCTCTTGTGAATTATGAGGATAACATGGAACTAATGAAAGAAGTATCTAAGGAAGAACTAGAGAAGACTCTTATGTGGGTCAAAATGTATGCTATTAATTCGACATTAAGTTGTCAATCGGGGCTCGTAATCTTAGAGGTGCAAGCACTATATGTGTAGGACTGAAGCCTAAACTGGCCTAGTCTAACCTAACCTAAAGCCAACAACACACCTAAATGTAATAAACAAAACAAGAAAATGGGGATAGATCAACACCTAGGGAAGAAACTCGTCATGGAGTGACCATATCTCATGAACTAGGTCATTAATCTATCTGTGGGTGGTTGACTAGGTTATAAAAATCAAGATACAAGAATCTGAAACTAAGTACATGATTGGAAAGAATTCATAGACTAACTTCACCAAAACACTAAAATATCTTCAAACTTTATATGTCAATCCAACTCCAACTGGAAATAAAGTAGGCTTTGGCAATCTAAAGGAAATCTGTTAAAAGAAATGATTCAAGTACCAAGTTTCTTAAAATTGATCTCATACAATGGTAATGAAAACAAATATACTAACTCCAGAGCTTCTGCAAACTTCCAATGTCAATGATAAACATCCTTGTTTTGAAGATGTATGCAATTTGAATTTTAAGTGTTGTAGGCTTTACTTTGTTGAACTGAGGCTTATCATCATTTCATCATTTCTCAATTTGTATTTAAGCCCTTGTTCAAAATACAGTGATCTAATGTTTTGCAAATACTTTTATTAACATGATCTAAGATTCAATCCACTCTTTCACTAAGCAATACAACTTCTTATCTTCTTATTCCCTTGCTTAATGACTGAACAAAGATTTGCTTAACAATGTCATTGTATTAATTAAATCCACCATCATGAATGTTCACAGCTAAATGATACAATTCATTCTCTTGCAAAACAGGTACCAGCTGCTATCAACTTAATTCTTCAAAACCGCTCTCAATAAACCAAATGAAAACTGGAACTGATCTATAACATACACCCAGATTTCCAATCTACTTCTTTAGCACAAAATTATGAGCTACGAAAACATTACTGGCTAAATCACTTCTACAATCTATTTTAGTTTAAATCCATAAAACATTGCCAATCCATCAAATACTTTTTAACCAAATGAACATTGTTAGTTATTATAATGATTTCTATCAACTTAATTCTTCAAAACCGCTCTCAATAAACCAAATGAAAATTGGAAATGATCTATAACATACACCCAAATTTCCAATCTACTTCTTTAGCACAAGATTATGAGCTATGAAAACATTACTGGCTAAATCAACTTCTACAATCTATTTTAGTTTAAATCCATAGAACATTACCAATCCATCAAATACTTTTTAACCAAATGAACACTGTTAGTTATTCTAATGATTGCTACAAGATATACCAGGAACCCAAATCTACTTAATCCAAAATAGTCCTCTCTTCAAAATATAAACATCCCAACCAAACCAATGTTTGTTATTTTACTCCTTTTCAGATCTTCCACTCATCAAATTAAATGCATCTTCAAATAAAAACTCAACCAATGAAATCTAATCTCTAAATTTATGAAAATTCAATTAGTAAACTCTAAAACCAAATTAAATTTAACACACTGACAATGCAAAGTGAAAGTACCAATTCAAGAGTGGAGGTCCCTTCCAATCCCAAATGTGTATGACATGAAAACACCAGATGAAATATATAGAAGTGAAATACATATATTTTTATTAGCAGTCCAATTCAAGTTCCATAAGCATCATCTCTCTAAAAAACAACAGTCTATCAAATACTTAGCGAATTACATTAGCTAATACCCCTCCATTACATACACACTTGATTTATACATACAGGCCTCTTGAGGAGAAGATAGAACTGAATCCAAACAATCTTGAATAAATTGCTTGAAATCTGGATGTGACATGCCACTTGAGTGAATCTGTGTCAAGTAGACACGATTATCTCTCAACTCATTCCAAAATTTGAGAAACGACCAACAATTTAACTAAAAGAGGCTATTTGTGAAGTGGGTTTTTAACCGTTTCTCGATATTCTTCATGGTTTGTTCATAAATCGATCTTGAATTTTGCTTCCTGGAATGATGATGATGGGAATTGACAAAAATCTTTGACTGAGAGTTGTGCTTCACATGTGAAACCTAGGCACGAGCCATGAGCACCATACCATATTGACACTTCAACTTAGAAAATCCATGTGGCCAATTTGGTTGAAGAGACCCGTAAGTATGAGAATCGATGATCTTCCTTCAAGTGAGTGCCAGAAACCAAAACTTAGAATTGCATATAAAATGACTAAGCCAATATAAAAATGATTTAAGAAACAGTTTCGAAATAGTCAAATTATAAGAAAAACACTTGAGTTAGACATAAGATGTATCTTTTAATGGGAAACATCATTAAACTCTAAATAAGATCCAATAATAATAATAAATCTGACAAACAACCTTCATAAAGAGTTTGATTCAGGTGATGGATTTAAAAATCAAACACAAAAATGGCAAAAAAAAGGGGGCCATCATCTCCCCCACACCAAATATTTTGTAGGTCCCCTACAAAGGATAACAAAGAGAAATGACAGAAGACTTATAGAGTAAAATTGCAACAGTGAGACTCTCATAATGAAGTAGGAAGTGAGGAATGAGAATGTGATTACCCAAATGTTTGAGTTCAAATACGTTAAATCCCTGAGTTAATATGAAAATATCCATGTCTATCATAAAGAAATGATTTATCGAATTGGGAGTTTGATGATTGTTCGCACAATTGTAAATTCCTCATTCGAAAAATAAGGATTCGTTGATAATTTCAAAGGGATAACGTATATATAGGTAATGATAATGATCAATTTGGCACGATTTGTAGAAAATTAACAAAAGATACCACCATGTTTGAATATGATCATCTATATTTCCAAAAGAGTCCCATAATTGTTAATGGAGGTCGTAGTTGACATACATAGGCATAGTCATGTCTTAGCAGATCGGTAAGATGAATGTATGAATTTAAATAAAAATAAATTATGCAAATTCGAGCTCATGTCCAAATTAGAGATTTGGACAAGAGCATATAAATCATGTTGTAAGACATCCATACTCTATATGAAACATATTTGGAAATAACAGAGCGTTTGGTAGTGGCATATTAGATAGAAGAAATCCACGCGAAATGCATTATAACGACAAAGACATGACTATGAAAGTATGATCATAGAAATAAAGTTATCAAATATGATCATAAGAATTAAATTCCTTTGTATGACAAATGAACATAGACATCAAACTAGAATAATGAATATACTGGTGACCTAGAAATGACAGTTTACGGAAATGTTCCATATTGGATGAGATTAATCACCTCAGAAGAATAAAATAGCATCAATAGGATCTTTAAGATACCTTGCTTATGTCATTCAACTATTAGAAATTGAAACCGAACAATGATACCTGTACTAGTTATTCTTCAAAGTATGTAAGATAGAGTTGAAGAAATTTCATAGAATATATCTATCAAAAGATTTTAGGAACACCTTAGTACATGAAAAGGATATCAGAAAAATTTGCAGCAGTTCTGAGATAGGTTTTAAGAATAAAATTTGAAAAATGAAGCTTACAGATTTTCAACAGTGGCTTTTGCACCAGTTTCCACACTGTTCCAGCATTGCAAAAAATATTTAGCATTTCTTTGAAGCTGTGTGATTTCTCTTGAATGAGAGTCAATATTCCCGAGGATTATTATGAAAATTTGAAAGGTTAAAAGTTTGGAACTTTGTTAATGCTCTGCTGCCACTGAATCATTGTTGCGAATATAATTGTTAAAGCTAGACCTTCGTGCCTTCCAAAATTAGAAAGTACAAATTGTTAAACTTTCTGGAGCTGATCTCCTTTTTATTTGTTATGAACAAAAAATTTGAGGATTGTTCTCAATCTAAGGTCCAAAACTTGTGATTACCCTCCTAAGCACATGAAGAAAGAAATCATAAGACTAGAAGCAAATATAAAAATATAAGTGATCCAAATATAGTATGTATGTTATATAAGTATGTTCTTCAATATCTATTAACCATTTAGTATAGTTGTTGAGGATCACCATAAATTAATTTATAATCGTTCTTTCCTTGACTATACTTTTCACATACCAACATAATTAAACTCATTCCCTAGATTTATGTTCCATAGAACAGGTTCAATTTTTCTTTACTTATGCAGAATTTCATGAGAGAAATATATAATCTTATGCTAGAAAAGCCCCTCTTAAAATTAAAGTAAGGATTTTATTTTCTTTTCATAAAACAAGAAACGAATGAAAATAGTATTTGCAAATGAAATCCATGGGATACTAGCCATTCCAACTCAATTCCACAAGAAATTGTCCAAGTAATAGTAGTAAAGTTCACAATCGAGTCCACTAAGTCACCAAAACATAATTTCACCCTTAAGGTATAAACCTTAGATATAGTAAGAATCAGTTATCAGAGGCTTAAAGTACCTTCAAACCATTTGATTTACACAAGTACATTGTCCATGCAAACAAATATAAATTAAGCAAAATGAGTCAAAACCCATTGCCAATGAGCCTGTTCAGTACTCTGATGGGGTAACTTTAATATCTAAGAAATATCTTCCTTAGGAAAAATGCCCCAATGCCAACAAGCATGTTTAGTACCCCGATAGGTTTGCCTAGTCATACCACAGGCCGATACTCGCTACTAGCATACATGTTCAGTATCTCGGTGGGTTAGCCTCTTACACCAATTTTCCATCAAAGGTTCTTGTTCCAAACTTCACCTTTAAGATAAAATTTATAGATTGCTTTCGCATGGGTGAATGTGGGAGCAGCTCTGAAAACATTCTTATGGGATGGGATGGTATTGGGTTGGAAGATATTCTTTGCTTATAAAAGATTGTTTGCATGAAAAATCACTCATGTATTTAGATTAGTCCCAAGACATACTATGATCAAATTTATTTAGTGTGGGAGGCCACTGGATAATAATTGAAAGACGCTTCTAGTCCCTATAACCATTTTCTCATAAAGTTACTTTGGTGTCCTCATGAATAGCAACTTCATGTTCTCTTCTGCTACTATTTGTAAAGATGCTCTTCTAATCAATTGTGAATCCAAATCAGAGTGTACTGGTATACTATGGATTTTATAAGATAGACCTTTCTAATCATGAAATCCCAGAATGAAAGAAAATGGGGCTATATTTTATAGAATTTGAAAATCTGCATAAATAAAGAAAAATGAGCATGTATGAAAACAAAATGAAAACAAACTACCTTTTAAATATTAAAAGTATTTTCTCCTAGATTTTGCTTAATAAGGATAGTCCAACTATGTCAAGTAATCAGTAAAATCAGTAAACATATTTCAATTATACTCCAAAAAATCAATTATGTTGGAAGAGATGGCTAAAGTATTTCAAAAGAGGATTTAAAATTCTGCTATGTTATAGCATGAGATATTTCTTTCACAACAAGTAACACAGTTAAATAAAATATGTTATGGAATAATTAAAAATATCAGCCTTCTAAGAAACAATAGAGCCAAAGGAAATAATGTAACTTCCCTTTTTAGGTGCCTTGAAATTTAATGAAGAGAAAATACCTACAAAAATTCAAAGAGACTCAATCACACACACACATATATAACAAGGTTGCATCGAAATTAAATATAAACTAACAACATGTAGCTCTTTATGTATGTACATATCACCCTACTCTACCTAAAAATAAAGGAAAATATTTATTTAACTGTAAGAACTTTTCCAATGTAACCATGTGCGAATCTAGATAAGAAACATAACCATATCCACATATGAAAAAGTTACCTCAATGATTACTTGGATATGAAGAATCAACTGACCTACTTTTTCTGGCAGTAGAAGGTGTTGAAGGAGAGAATGGTATTGTGGCCTGGTTACCTCTTGGAACCAGATTTCAATATAATCTTGATACTTATCATCACTAACTTCGACACCTTCCTTCATCATGCCATGCAAATCCTCCTCTTATCAATGATTTATTTCTGTAATATATGAAGGATCTGTTGATATACATGTTGAGAACTCCTCTATCTCAGTTCACTCTCCATCGGATGTAGTCCCTAATTTTCCATCTTCCTCTGCAGTTTGGCAAGGATAATATTTTTGTAGCTCATGGGAAAGTCTTGTAGCTCATGGGACTCCGAGTCTTGTATCTCATGGGAGGTAGATAAGTTCATGACTACTGTCAAGATGTGTTCTTCCAAAAAAGAAGAAATCTCAGCTAATGCTAATATTTGAGAGAGTTCTCCCATGCTGATATTCACCTTCAAATCCATTTTTCTGGTTGTTGGGTCCTGCCTCACACATGGATTAGTGTCTGGGGTTCCTACAACACCCAATTGTTTTTAAGGTTTTAAATGAAATGAAATTGACTACACACTCAAAACAATTTTATGAAAACCAAAAGAAATAATATAAACTAATTGCAGAATTGTAAAACACACCACACCGATATAAATTAAAACATACTTGCGAACAAGAAATAAAACTCACATTTGCAAAAGTAAGCGAAAAAGTAAACACACTAGCAGAAAGTTAAATAAACTCGTAGGAAAGTAAAGACACTTGCGTAAAAATAAGCACACTACTTTAAAGCAAACTTGAACTCCTCGTGCTACTTTAGACCTCACTGTAACTGAGTTATTTATTCATGTGAGTTAGTTATTCAAAAATCACATTTGCGGGAAATTAAATTGCGAGAAGGTAAACAAACTCAAACTTGCAAAAAGAAAAGCACACTTACATGAAAGGAAAAACTGGGCTTTGGAGAGACCCACGAAAGTGGATGCGTTGGGCTATTACACCATGGAAACCTTGTAGTGAGGTTGTCTTTGTGTCTTACCGTTTATCCTCCCCCCAGTTGTGTAATTTAAAGGCAACCTAGCTACTTGTACCTAAACCCCAATCTCATAGCACCTCCCCGGAAACAATGCCAAAAATGTCGGTCAAAATATATGCTATTAATTCAACATCAAATTGTCAACTGGGGCTCGTAATCTTAGAGGTGCCAGCACTGTATGTGCAGGACTGGAGCCTAAACTAGCCTAGTCTAACCTAACCTAAAGCCGACAACACACCTAAATGTAATAAACAAAACAAGAAAATCAAGATAACTCAACACCTAGGGAAGAAACTCATCATGGAGTGATCATATCTCATGAGTTAGGTCATTAATTTATCCATTGGTGGTTGACTAGGTTATAAAAACCAAGATACATGAATCTAAAACTAAGTGCATGATTGAAAAGAATTCATAGACTAACTTCACCAAACTACTAAAAGATATTCAAACTTAATAAGTCAACCCAACTCAACCCGGAAATAAAGCAGGCTTTGGTAATCTAAAGGAAATCTGTTAAAATAAATGATTAAAGTACCAAGCTTCTTAAAATTGATCTCATACAATGGTAATGAAAACAAATATACTAACTCCATAGCTTCTGCAAACTTCCATTGTCAATGATAAACATCCATGTTTTGAAGATGTGTGCAATTTGAATTTTAAGTGTTGTAGGCTTTACTCTATTGAACTGAGGCTTATCATAATTTCATCATTTCTCAGTTTGTATTTAAACTCTTGTTCAAAACACATTGATCTAATGTTCTGCAAAGACTTTTATTAATGTGATCTAAGATTCAATCCACTCTTTCAATGAGCAGTACAACTTGTTATCTTTTTATTCCCTTGCTTAATGACTGAACAAAGATTCTCTTAATAGTGTCACTGTATTAATTAAATCCACCATTCATGAATTTTCACAGCTAAATTATACAATTCATTCTCGTGCAAAATGGGTACCAATAGGTATCAATTTAATTCTTCACAATCTCTCTCAATAAACCAAATGAAAACTGGAATTGATCTATAGCATACACCCATATTTCCAATCTACTTCTTTAGCACAAGATTATGATCTCTGGAAACATTACTCGCTAAATCAACTTCTACAATCTATATTAGTTCAAATCCATAGAACATTGCCAATCCATCAAATACATTTTAACCAAATAAACACTGCTGGTTGTTCTAATGATTGCTACAACATATACCAGGACTCTAAATATGCTTAATCCAAAATAATCCTCTCTTCAAAATATAAGCATCCCAACCAAACCAATCTTTGCTATTTTACTCCTTTTTTGATCTTCCAATCATCAAATTAAATGCATCTTCAAATAAAAACTGAACTAATGAAATCTAATCTTTGAATTTCTGAAATTTCAATTAGTAAAATCTAAAATCAAATTAAATTTAACATACTTAAAGTACAAAGTGAAAGTACCAATTCAAGGGTGGAGGGCCCTTCCAATCCCAAATGGGTATGACATGAAAACACCAAATGAAAGATATAGAACTGAAATCCAAATATTTCTATTAGCAGTCCAATTCAAGTTCCATAAGCATCATCTCTCTGCATCAAAAAATTCTATCAAGTACTTAGAGAATTACACTAGATAATCCCCCCTCCATTACATCCACACTTGATTTATACATACAGGCCTCTTGAGGAGAAGATAGAACCAAATCCAAACAATCTTGAACAAATTGCTTGAAATATGGACTTGAAATGCCACTTGGGTAAATCTGGGTCAAACATAAACGATTATATCTCTCAAACTGTTCTGAAATTTGAGAAACACTTAATCTAGCTAAAAGAGTCTACTTGTGAAGTGGGTTTTTAATTGTTTCCCGAGATTCTTCATGGTTTGTTCACAAATCAATCCTAAATTTTTCTTCTTGGAATGATGACGTGAATTGACATAAATCTTTGACTGAGAGTTGCACTTCCCATGTGCAACCTGGGGCATGAGCCATGGGGACCATACCATATTGACACTTCAACTTAGAAAATCCACGTTTCCAAATCGGTTGAAGAGACCCGAAATTATGAGAATCAATGATCTTCCTTTAAGTGAGTACCGAAACGAGTGTCAGAAACCGAAACTTAGAACTGCATATAAAATGACTAATCTAAGATAAAAATGATTTAAAAAATAGTTTCAAAATAGTTAAATTAGAAGAAAAACACTTGAGTTAGACATAATATGTATCTTTTAATGGGAATCACCATTAAACTCTAAATAAGATCCAAGAATAATAATAAATCCGACAAAATACCTTCATAAAGAGTTTGATTCAGGTGATGTGGATTTAAAAATCGAACACAAAAATGGCCATTGGCAAAAGTGGGAGGGGGGGGATCATTTTCAAAAACTCTTCAAAAAGATGAAAATGTTTATGTGGACGAGGCAGTAAAATTATCCCAATTATATCATAATCTTGTGAATGATGAGGATAACATGGAACTAATGAAAGAAATATCTAAGGAAGAACTAGAGAAGACTCTTCATCGCCTTAAAAAAGAAAAAATACTAGGTACTGATGGCATGTCAATTGAGTACTTATTATACATTCTAGATACAATGGAGGAGAATCTGTTAAGAGTAGTTGAGGTTTCTAGGAAGCAAGGTAAGATGTTAGGGGCTCTCAATGCAACATTCATCTCTCTCATACCAAAAAGGGATTATGTTGATTTTCTATATGGCTACAGGCCAATTTCATAATGCAACAACATTAAAAAAAATAGTTGCAGAGATAATAGCTAATAGGATAAAAGGAATATTATCAATAATTTTACTAATGAACAGTTTGGGTTTCTAGTAGGTAGACATATCCACAAGGCTATAGGAATAGCCCAAGAAGGACATCATTCAACAAGGCTATAAAAGTTAAATCCGGTGGTGATAAAGATCGATCTTGCAAAGGCATATGATCATGTAAGATGGGTATTCCTTCTGATGATTTTATCTCACGTCGAGTTATGTGTTCCATTTATATAATAGATTATGGAATGCATGATAATTATCTCCTTTTCGGTTCTGATAAATGTAGCAACATCCACCTTTTTGAGACCTGGGAGAGTGGTAAGATAGGGGTGCCCTTTGGCTCCCTTGTTATTTCTTTTTGTAGTAGAAGGGCTTAGCAGAGTGATCAAGGAAGCTAAGAGGACAAGTGACATAAAAGGAGTCTGTACAGGGGGGATTTTAGGCTTACACATCTACTTTTTGTCGATGATATCTTTATCTTCTATGATGGAATGAAAATGGAATTAGAGGAGCTATCAAGTATTCTTGATATTTTTTTGTAATGCAAGGGGGATGGTGTTAAATGCGTAAAATCATACAATATCAAGAGAAGGAGTTGAGGAGGATGATATGTGGTGCTTCAGTATGCAGTTGGGATTTAAGGTGTTCAATCTCATTGAAGGCTTGAAATATTTGGGGTTCTATCTTAAACACTACTCCTATCGTATCAGTGATTGGGAATGGTTGATCATTAAATGTGAAAAGAGACTAGAAAATTGGTGTTTGTGTTGGATTTATAATGGAGGTAGAATGACATTGATAAAATCAGTAATGACAACCTTACCAGTGCACTGGTGTTTATCCTAGATCCCAAGGTGTGTGTTGGACAAGATTGCAAAATTAAGTATGAGATTCTTCTGTACTGGTAGCTTCGAAAAGAAGGGGAATGTTTGGATAAGTTGGAAGATGATCTTAGCTCCAATCTCAATGGGAGGGTGGGGCATAAATAATTTGATACCTTTCTCTAAGGGTTTGGTGGAAAAAATCATTTGGAGGTTGTTAGGAGGCTTGAGACTCTGGTCTGAACTGGTGGAACATAAATATATTAGCTCCATGTCACTCATAGATTGGATCTAAAATCCATTTAAATCAATATGCAACATTTTAGTCACATGGAAAGTAGTTGTTTCAACTTTTGCTTTGATCGAGGATGGACTGGCCTGGAAGATAGGTGATGAGCTTAATGTACGCTTGGGGGAGGATGCATGGGTTGGAAGTGTTTTTCTCATTTGTTTTCATTGCACATGTTAGTATTCTCTGGTCCATGCATTTCTACTCTCTATGAAAATATCCAATCCTTTAGAAACTTGTTGATGCCCCGAGAATCGCAGCATCAAGCAGAAAGGGATTCTCCCAAGTAAACTATCCCAATTAGATTGTCCACTGTTTGGTATGGGGAATCCGTCCGATTAGCAGTTCCGGCTACCGTTAGATTTGCTTTCTTTTACACCGGTCATGGCCCGATACACTGTTCTTTTTTATTTTATTGTTAAAATGATGTGCAAGTGCCTAAGCTAATTTAATCTAAATGCAGGGCTTGAAACAAATTTGTATCTAAGACTGAAATAAACCTAATCTATCCTTGCAAGGAGCAAACTATAAATATGAGCAATGTGCTGAAAGAAATATGTAAAGATTGCATGGATAGCCATTTAAATCATAAAGAAACATTTTCAACAGAAGGTTAAAGATATTAAAGATAGCTTTAATCCATATAAAAACATTCTATTACTCATTTAGGAAAACATCATTGCACAGAAAATGGTGAGATCATTCATCAGACATAAACAATTCTGAATAGCAAGGAAAGATCTCACAGCAGTGTCAGAATGTCATAAGAATACTCCAGCATGCATCAAGTCCACATTTCCAGGCAAAACCGATGTCTCCCTCAGGCTCTTTATTAGGCAAAAACGCTTCCAAGGAGCTAATTACAAAATAGTTCGTACAAGCTGAGAAGCTTCTTTTCCCTGCCAAAAAGTCCTCCTCTATTCCTTCTAACCTTCTATTTATAACTTTACAAAGCGCCCCTTGGGCTGACAAGTGTACCCTAATTCTATAACCTCCTTCCTTGGCTTTCATCGTATCCTTACAAAGCCTATGAATACGTGGAAGGTTTTACAAATAGGACAAAACTAGAGACCAACTGTCCTTTTAAAGCAATTATACAAAGGTAGAATTTCAGCCTTTTCGCTTGCTTGAAACAAAATAAGAATGATCTGTCTATTCTGTTGGGGCTTCTGCCTGCTGACTTGAAGACACGCCTCCACCAACCATCTCGCTTCAAATTACCGGGCCATCTATACTTTGAATGTATGAGGTCCATTGGTTTATATCCTTTACGATGAGCTTGCTGCGAGAAGATACTGTTGCCTGGGACGCTATTTCATACTTACGAAGGTCCGATTTGATTAGCACTTTACCTTGTGTGGCCTCTTTTGCCATTTCTTCCAGGAAGTAAATATGTATTGCAGGTTGGAAAATGAACTGTTGAAATTCATCCTGTGTCAATACCTCTATCTTCTTGATGTAAGCCAAGTCATCGTCCAGCTCGTTCTGCAACTCGAACACTCAGTCTTCTTCTTTTGGGAAATCATAAATGGAGGCGGGGATAACCAGATGACATTTGCTAAGCGATTCCCTGAGTGCGGAATAGATGGAACAACACTTGTGGACCGTCCTTTTGATTTCCAAACTTAGCTTGGTATCGCAATCTCTGGCGAATTCAAGAATTCCTATGTCCACGTCCAATTCATCCCCTGTAGGGGTGCGCAAGTGTGAAGGGCGCTGAGATTTTCCCTTTTTCCACTCAGATTGTTGTTTCAGCTTCTCTACATGATCTGCAAACCTTTCTCGAGTCCTTAGGGCTTTGGTTTCAATTGTTGTCATCTTCTTAATCATCTCTTTTATGCTCCAAACCTCTTCCGAGATCAGTACTAGCAGCTGATGGATTTTAGTCCGCATATCACATGCTTGTTTGTGAAATGTGGACAAATTTCGCTGGGCTTCCCCTGCCTCTTTGAGCTATCTTGCTAGTTGTTCCTTTTCTTGAATCAGCCCTTCACATTCTTGCTGGTGGAGCTGAATTTGCTGAGTCCTGTTTGCTTCGAGTTCCTCCAATTCTGTTACCCAAGCCTTCAGATTCTCCAGCTCACCTTCAGAGAAAGCCAACTGCATTTCTAAGGAGTTCTTCTCATTATCAAGCTGGAGAACTCCTGAATTGAGCACCAAATGCTCTCCTAACAACTCATTGTATTTATCCTTCAGTTTGTTTGCTTCCAAAACCTATCTCTTTCTATCATCTTTGATCTTAAGGCACGGCTCCCTGTAATGCTTTATCTTTTTTTTCAAAAAATCAATATTGGCTTTAGTTGCCTTAGTTGATGCCACGGTGCATTGAGCTTGGAATGTGGGGTCGGCATCAGTTCCTTGGACCAATGTTTTCTTTGTTATCCATAGTTCATAATCATCCTCCTCGGTTTCCACATTCTTTGTCTTGGCTTCCATTTTCTTTACTCTCCTATCAATGATGGTCCTTTCCTTCTCACTAAAATATACAGTATCCAGGTCTGCTATTTTGCGCTACTTCCTGGGGTTATATGGGGTCAGCGCTAAGCTCCCTGAATAGGCACCTTCTTCCTGAGTTCCCCCTGGAGTGCACATCAATGGTGGGTCTACTTCCATATCTGTCGGAGTAGATGGCTCCGGCTCAAGAGACTTCTCTGTCTGCTCTTTCCCCTTCTCTCCTACTGACTCTTCTTGTTGTGTCTGCAATCCATCTGCACCTTCAGACAGGGGCCTTTGCTCTTCCTCATGCTGTTGCTTGGAAGCTTGCTCTTGGGATACCTAATCTTCTCTTTCTTTTTGAATCATGGCAGCCTCTTCTTGCTGTTCCAACTGAGAGGCTTGCCCTTGTTGCTTCCTTGCAATCTCCTCATGCTGAAGCTTGGTAGCTAGCTCACCTTAAATCCTTGCTTGTTCTTGGTCCTACTGCTGCTTGAGAGCTTGCTCTTGGAGCACTCTATCCTGTTGCTGCTTGAAAGCTTTCTCTTGGAGCACTCTGTCCTGCTCCATTTCCGATGGGTCCCCTGATTATGAGGCTGATGCCTCCCGCTTTCTTTGGATCAAACCGACAGGTTTGGGGCTTGGATCTTTCACAGCTTTCGTATTGTAACGCTTTCCTAAATCATTTAGGTTGCGGGCGCTCCTGTAGAATTCCTCATCTCGGTCTGCCGCATGAGCGTATTCAAAGGAGAGCTTGAGGTCAAGGCAATGTCTACTTACCGCACCGTTGGGGTCATGCCTTCTGAAAGGGACTGAGCCAAAATGGAAATATTCTAAGCCTTGAGCGTAATTTTCCCCATCTCTTGCTCTTGGGAGGCTGTAAGCTCCGATGGTAAATGGCATGGGAGGATACATGGCCTTTCTTCAGTCTGTTAAGAACTTGCTTATTGCGCCAGTGACGAAGAGTTGTCTCACGGCTTCCTTATGAATTACAAAATCTGTAACATACCGAGGGAACATAAATGGCTCATGAGTCCCTCCACTCATCCTGATGTATGTGCCTTCTGCACTGTGATAATAGTCCCCAAATCATTCAATGATGGGCATAGCATTCTCCGACATACAATATGGCTCTTGAACGAAGATAAGCTGGTACAATGGCATGATAAACCTCTCGCAAATCATCTTGTAGTGGTTTGCGTATTTACTTGCCCATGTACACTGGTAAGTTATGAAGAGAGCTATTTCATTTGGATTCCATGAGCGACCCAAGTCCGGGAACGAATGCTTTCTTAACAGGTAGTCAATCAGGTATGAAGACATGAAGAAATATTCCTTCTTTTGGGCTAGTCCTCCTTGGGCTGCTATTAACTGTAAGGCCAAGCTATCTGAAATTATTTCATCCCAGTTGAAGATGGTGCCTTTTGTGGCTATGTGAAACATCACCGGTACCCATCCGATCTTAAACACATTGCCATTAGGCATGCCGAAGAGTCTAGTCAACATCAGGACGATGAACCTGTAACGGGTTTTTAGGAGATTGCTCTCATATTCATTATTCTGCCTCCTCCTGATCTGCCTATCATTTATAGTCATCTTACGGGAAGTTTCTGGTAAGTCCATTTGATGTTTTTCCATCCATTCATCGTCTAAAGAAGCCCTGGGTGAAGGCAATCTATAGGCAGCAGTAACATGTTCAGGAGCAAAAAATGCTAGGTTTAACCCATTTTTATCAGTCATGAACCTTGTGTTGGTCCGGATGTTAGGAATAAGCCATCCAATAACTTCAGAACAAGGGAAAAGCTCTGGTCGAGTTGTTGCCTTATGAAAATGAGACCTTCTGATATTGGCATACACTAGGGCATCCTCTATAGAAGCTGTTGAACTATCTTGAGCTATGATGAATCTGTATAGATCACCCCATTGAAATTCAAGAGCGGAGCTCCCAGGGGAAACACTAGTGGTAGCTTGCGTGTCAACAAACATCGTGGCAAGAGAAGTATCTAATAGAATTTCAACCTCTGAGTCTGAGGCTTCTTTGCTGACTTCCTGTGCATGGTAATCCTGGGGTGAGTAAGGAAATATAAAAAATACTTTAGTTAGGCCACTACTCCAAGCATTAGTAACACTCTATGGCAAAGTCAAAATATAACATTTTCACAAAATAGGGTTGTCTCAACGAACATAATGATCTTCATTTCATGTTTAAGCTTAATTCAACCATGCCCCTTCATGCTGAAAACAAAGACAAAACATCAAGACAATGGGAAAGATCATCTTTGAATCTGCGCAGGTATTCCCTGGAATTAATACACACACTTGCGCGAATCTGAGAAGATTTCTGCGCTGGCGCCTAAATGGAACTTTGCGCCGAGCTCAGGATTCTGCGCGCACTAAGGTTAGTGATCTAATGAGCGCTGGGGTATAAGCGTGAATTTATGCGCTAAGATTTGAACGTTCTATGCACGCCGGCGCCTAAAATTATTCGGGTGCCAAGTGATAATACGTTTCCTGCGGTGAGACCTAAAATATTTCATGCGCCGGCGCCATAATTTCATTTGTGCACTTAAGCTAAACACATTTGCATGTGCTATCCTAACCTTATTTTTTTGCGCTAGCGCTTAACCTAATGCACGCGATATTGTCTGTGCGTCAATGTTTAAACATTTCATGCGCTCACAGCTTATAGTGGAAGCTACGCTGAAGATGGATAAGTTTCGCAGCCGCAGGCTCTATCAGCTAAGGATCGGGCCATAACTTTGAGTTTCTAAATGGGCTTGATTGGTTGGTTTAACACATCCGCATGGTAGCTTCGGCCGAGCAACGTGGGTTTTATGCGACCTTGGCGTGAATAAACCTCGCTCTTGGTTGAGCAGGGTATCTTGGTGCTTATATCATGAAACATTAACTGCAAGGAGCGAGAAGGGTCGAGCCTTATGTGCAAAAGATGCTTGGCAGGGAGCTTTGCAAACGAGGCTTTGGGATGCTGCAGCTTCTAGAGGTTTGAGCGAAAAAAATCTCCGCGGCCACTAAAAATACCACTGGGACGATTCGACCTCATGATTAGAGCACTTCATACTTTTAGAAAACAGAGATTCTACTCAAAGAAGAAGATCCTCAAACCGAAACAAACTATTACGCAACCAAGAAAACACATAAAAATTTGAAATGCGGCTGTGGGGAGCCGCGGGTTTCTCTTGACGAATGAAAGCTCTGCGAGGAAAACTAGGGGAGCCGAAAATGCAACAGAGGGGAAAGACTTGTGTGCCTGTGAGATGGGGCTGTCTCTGCCCTAGTCTAAAAGTGGTGGCTTCGTATCCTCATAGGGAAAAGAACAACGACTGTCCTACGTCCTTTCTAGCTTTCATGCAAAGAAAACGAAGGCCGCTTGAGCCACTCAAACTGTGCATGGGTGATTTTTTTAACCTACTAATCCAAGAGCAGGATTGGGAAAGAGCCTACCTGTCAGTATGTCAAGCATTCCGAGACCTCAACCGTTTGCAACGAACGGAAGTCTCAAACTTCGACACGAATGGCAAGCGCTCCGAGTGCAAATGACTAAATAAAAACCCAAAACGTCGTTGCATGCGTTAAATAGGGGGAGAGTTAAATGCTCACATACGTTTAAAATTGGCGGGGTTATGAGCACGGGGCTTGAAAAATCTGTCATTAAGAGTGGCACATGGTTTTATGAAAGGCCTTACAAACTCCGTCGGTGCACAGGGATCGAGGAGATCTTTTCGCGCCGAGTACTGATTTTAGCTTTCGCGCCAACCAGGGAGCGTAATGTTTTGCACTATATGGCAAGCGCACGTTCAAAGATAAGCTTTGTGCTCAAGCGGCCATCCCGGCATTAGGGTTGCACTCGAAAAACCATGCCAAGCATGAGTTATCAAGAAAGATGAACGCGGATTTGTAAGCGGGAAGGATAAACGCATCTCCAACGCTTGGGGAGTCGACTCTATCATCATAGGTGCGCTGGGGCGGAATGCGCCAACTTTTAATCCTTCCAAGGAAGTGAAGCGTAGCTCCAAGGCGGGATGATAATTATAATTCTTGTGCCTCAAGCGACCGAGAAAAATGATCTCTTGCACTAACGGTGGTCGGCTTATTGCGCCAGATAACAGACTTGGGACTTGTCAAAAGGGCGGCTGAGTTAGAGCCAGGGTACGCGCCAGACGAAGGATTTGTGATTAGAGTTTGCTCCCAGTGAGGGACTTATGGTTAAAGGCGCGTCAGAGCCACGGCGGACTTAAGTCTAAAACTTGCGCTACAGCGGGGAAGTTGAGACGAAACTATCTGCGCTAAAGGAAAATATGACTTTGCCTTAGATAAAATGAGAAAACTCTTTTGGAAGCAGACAATGAAATTATGACTAGTTAGAGGAAAACCTGAAAGATGAAGTAAAATATTGCTACAAAAGTGTTAAAAGGAGGGGCCCCAAATAACTTCAAAATTTTGGGGAATTATGTTGCAGCAACAACAATTGGTGAATCCTTGGCGAACATAGATCTCTGAAACTATCTCGTTTATCGAACGAATTCCTTTTAAAAGCTGTTCACCTTATGTGCAGCAGTCGGCTTAAGCGTTCGAATCTCGACAAAGGAAGAAGTCACTTTATCCATTGGTCATTGGGAGAAGGGAGCTTCGATGAAGACATCTTTAAAACTTTCCAAGGGCCAACATATGGGGTTCATTTTAGAAGATTCATCTTTCAGATGACCACTGCTATTGGACTCCACAGGATTTTGCAACAACATCTCATAGACACCATTGCTCTTGTTCCTCATTCCCATGCCGCCTGCATCTGTTTGGATGTTCATACATTTGACAGCTTTGCTGCTTGAGTTTTCCAGAAATATTTTCTTTAAAATATGGTCTTTGATTTTGGCTCCTCAATCCATAATGCCCTTTTGTGTGAGTGAGTAATTTTTATTGTTTTATCAAGCCTCACGGACGGAGAGGAGCCAAGCTTGAGCTGAGTCTTTTGGACAGCTTTCTTGACCTGTATGCTTTGCTTTTATCTCAGCTGTGCTTTGATTGAGGTGAGAATATCTGGAAAACAGACCCTTGATTATAAGCCCTTTTGGGTTTAAATTTGCAGCATGGAGTCATTTCAATACCCTATGCCTTCGAGATGTGCTACTCTTCCGTGGGTCCAAACACAACGATCTTCTTGAGATGCTTTTAAGTGTGATGGTGGATGGAGGCCAAGGATAGTGTTAAAGATGATCATAGATCTCTGCTATTTAAACAAGGGTTAGCATGACCAATAGAACAGGATCTCTTCATTCTGGAGAACGATCAGCAAAGCCCCAAATGCATGGGCAAACTTTCTTTCTAGGGTACATTTCCAGCTTCATGAGTTATGCAATTTCTTGCGAGATCTACCTTCACGAGAGGGCCAATTGCAGGTGACGCAGGAAGAAAAAATTGTACAAAAGTTCAAAGGCTAAGCGAAAAAGGAAATCTAGCTGAAGCACAGAAAACAAAGACTGAAGTAAAATAAAAGAAAAGCTTTATTTATGTACATAAAGTCTCATTGAGACTATGCAAAGTATTGTTTCAAGGCGAGGCCATTGAGAGGAAGGGTTACTTCCTCTCCCTGGAGGTCTGTTAGTTTGTAAGTGGATGGGCCGAGCTTTGCAGAGATTTGGTAAGGGCCTATCCATAAGTGTTGGAATTTCATGTGCATCTGCTTGCCTTCATGATTATGGTCCCATTTCAGAACTAAATCTCCTACTTCAAAACTTCTTTTACCAGACTTCCTCTTATCGAACCATCTTTTGACAATGTCTTGATGTTGATGAAATCGGTCTTTGGATTTCTGTGGGGCTTCTTCAAGTTGAAGCAAGGTATTGATCCTAGATTGTAAGACTTGACTACCAGACCCTCGAGAGGCTTGGGAAAACTGTAAGGATGGAAGCAAGATATTGGGAGGGAGAATGGCTTCCTTGCCATAGACGAGGGTGTAAGGGGAAACCCCTAATGCATTATTTGGAGTCACCCTATCTGCCCATAAGGCGTTTGGGATAGCTGTATGCCAACTTAGCTGATTTTCTATCATAGTCTTATTGAGAATTCGGATGAGATTTTTGTTTGAAGATTCAGCTAATCCATTTCCTTGAGGGTAATAATTGGCTGAATAGTGCAGTTTAATTCCCCATTCATAAAAAAATTCATTTATCTTAAAATATGAGAAATAAGGAGCATTATAAAAAACTAGGGAAATTGGAACCCCAAACCTGGTTATAATGTTTTCTTCCAAGAAGCTGATGACTGCATCTTCATTGATCTTGCGCAATGGGATAGCCTCTGTCCATCTGGTGAAGTAGTCGGTGGCCGTCAGGATGTATCGATGTTGTAGAGAAGAATTTGGGTTTATCTCTCCAATGACATCTATACCCCATTGTTCGAAAGGTTCTGAGATAATAACCGGCTGCAAAGGTCCTGCTGCCTTAGGTAATTTCCCAGCACTTCTTTGGCATATATCACAGTTCTGTGCATAAGCATGAGCATCTCGAAATAAAGTGGGCCAATAATATCCAGCTCTGAGTATCTTGTGAGCTGTTGTTTCCCCTGAATAATGTCCACCAGCGGGACCATCATGTAATTATTTGACAACTTTACTTGCATCTTCCTTTTCTAGACATCTAAGAAAAATTCCATCGTAATTTTTTCTGAAAAGTATCCCATCAATTATTTGATAAGATGCTGAGTTTAGACGGAGTGCCCTTCTTTGCTTAGAACTCCAGTGTTCTGGTAGATATCCTTGCTGCAAATAATGCACTAGATCTCTGTACCATGATTCAGGAGCTGTGAAAATGGGACATACCTCGATTGAATTCAGTTTGGCTTCATTCTTCCAATGCTGCTCTTCATCCATTGGATGCTTTGTAAGCAATTTACACAGGCCTTGTCCTTTGATGATGGTGGCCGGTTTAAATTCTAAATCATATTCTTGAAGAGTTGTGACCCAATTTCCCCTTCTTTCTCCCAATTCCTTTTGAACAAAAAGGGATCTAACAGCTGGGTAGGGAACTATAACTTTAGTTATGCTCTTAAGAATATATGGTCTGAACTGTTTGACTGCTTTGAAGACAGCATACGCATGCTTGTCAACAACAGGATAGTTCAATTCAGCACCTTGCAGACCAGTGCTCATAAACGAGATTGGGTATTCATCTCCTAACTATACCTTTTGCATGAGCACCGCTGCGAGTGAGTCATCCGAAGCAAAGGTATACAAGATAAAATCTTTGTCAAAATCTGGGCTTCTCAAGGAAGGAGCCTTAGCTATGGCTGCCTTAATGTCTCTGAATGCATCCTTTTCTAAGTCTATCCACTTGAACTGTATGCTTTGCCTGACCATTTGTTGCAAAGGCTTAACAATTTGTGCGAAATCTGGAACAAACCTTCGGACAAAATTGATAGTGCCCATAAATGACTGCATGGATTTCTTGTTATGAGGCATGGGGATTTTATTGATAGCTTGTACTGTCTCTTGATCTATTGAAACTCCCCTTTTTGAAATGATATGGCCGAACAGTTTACCTTCGGGAATAGCAAACACACTCTTCTTGGGATTTAAAGAGATACCATATTTTCGGCAACGCTCAAAAATCTGTTTCAAGTGAACAACATGATCTTCTCTTTTCTTTGAAAAAACTGTCACATCATCTAAATAGACCACAACACAGTGACCTCCCAATCCTCGGAAGGCGATGTCCATTGTTCGCTGGAAAGTAGCTCCTGTGTTTATTAGGCCAAATGGCATCCTTCTATATGCGAAAGTTCCCCACTTAGTGCGGAAAGTAGTCTTAAGACGGTCTTCTTCAGCTACTAATACTTGATTGTAACCAAAGAAACCATCAAGAAGGGAAAAGAGTTCTGATCCTGATACCATCTGGAGAATTTTCTCCATTGAAGGGACGAGATAGTTGTCACGTCCCCTCCCATCATACCAGTGCAATGGAGAGGATTGTGATGCTAAAACTGGGCATCTAGCCCCATGAACTTTTAAATAAGCATTCACATAATATAATAAGACATATGGAATGTATAATTATAAGAAAAACACAACGAAAATAATATCAATTACACATCCATCATACATTCAAGATATTCATCAAATAAATAATTGCAAAGTTAACACAAGAGAATACTTATCTTATAACAAAGTAGTCCCAAGCAACTGGCTGTGCAACTGCAACGTTCCACCCAACCATAGGCCAGTTGTGCTTATCAACCTCTTGATACAACTGCCACCCCCCGAGCTGGGCGTGATTTCTACAAGGAACCAGGGAATAGCAGACTCACACATGGCCAAGCATACACCAAGATGAGCCAAGCCAATCTACAATTGGGTTTATCAGGCTGCTAGGAAATGGAGAGGAAGAGTTGCTAAGCTAGTGAGCTCAAGCATAGAGCCAGGGATAACCTTACAAGATCTATCCAGCTTGGCACCCACAATACCTACACACCTAGCACAAGGAAGTATTATTTTCACTGCTGTACAGTCCCTCAAGCCATACCTTCCCCATCTGGTGCTCTCAGGGTGTGCATAGAAGAGTAGCCAAAGCCCTCTTGATCTTCTTGAGAGGTTGTCTCCCCCACTAGGTTTATCAAGCCCTCTCCGTCCACTACCACTCCAATATCTTGCTTACAGTATCCAAATCAAACAGGGATGCAGATAATCATCTAACTACCATGGATGGACAAGAGAAAAATGTTTGTACAGTGATAAGCATGAAAATGATTCCCTGAGCTTCAGAAAAACGTGGGAAGGCTAAGAATGAACAATGGAGGTTTGGGCAAACCCCAGGAAGCAGAAATCATTTTTAGGAAAAATGCCCATGGCAATTCTGGGACAAAACGACCTCCATATGGTCCCAAATCGCAACCCCTTCTTCCCAGCTACTGTCCAAAACCAAAAACGAGTTTCTGGGCAAGGAAAACCATGCATTTTTTATGAAAAACGTGAATGTAACTTCCCGCAGTCTCAATCTGCATGAGAGGATGAAATCCCTGGATGAGGAATGGCTTTGGGCACCATTTCGTGGGTGTTTTCTTGCCCAAGAAGCAAAAATACGAATTCCCAGGTTGATGGCTTGCCCATGCACGAAATTGGCTTCCATACCTCTCCATTCCCAAGGCATTAACTGCCTCAACCAACTCTTGGAAAAATTAAATGATTGGGTGCATAACCCAAAATGGGTAGTTGGTGGTTTATGGGTTTTCTCATTGACACATGGATTAACAGCATTGGCTTAAGGGTTTGAATAATTTCCCTCCCTATTCCTTGTAGAATCATGCCCCCATCTCTTTGTTGCATTGCATATCTAGTTGTGGGTTTTTCATTAAAATTCATATGTACATGATGTCTTAATTTACATTGTGCCTATCTAGCACAAGAACCATAGGCATCTATTCTTAATTGCCGATACATAAAACGCTAAATCAATGGTGGGGCCTTGGCCTTGAGCTCCTCACCATGATTAAGTAACAATATTTACATCATTTACGATTTAATGCGAAGGGGGTCAAAATGGGGACGTGACAATAGTTGTCTTTATCTGAAGCTCTATTCAAATTTCTGAAGTCAACACATAGTCTTATCTCTCCTGACTTCTTTCTCACGGGAACTAGATTAGCAACCCACTCAGAATGCTGGACTTTAAAGATTATTTTAGCATCCAGTAACTTCTTCAGTTCCTTTTGAATCAGAGGTTCAAGAGTAGGATGCATCCTTCTTAATTGTTGCTGAAATGGCTTGACACTTGCTTTCATTGGTATGACATGCTGAATAATGCGGATGTCATATGTTTTTAGATCTTCATAAGTCCATGCAAAAACATCCTTATATTGTCGAAACAGCTTGATGAACTTATCTCTTTCTCCCGATGAACAACATTTGCCAAGGTTAACAAACTTTGGTTCAACTTCGGTGCCCAGATTAACTAATTCATGCTGCATTGATGAGCTATTGGTCTTGGTATTTGTTGGCCTTTTGAACTTGCTCTGGAGATCAAACAACATTTCAAGCGACCTCACCCCTTTGGGGATGAAATTTCCTTTAGCTGTATCTTTCTTTTGTAAATCAGAATCGTGTTCTTCTTCATCTATCACAGCTTCTTGGAATATGTCTTCGTTTGTTAGAAAACTGATAATCTGTTCGTTATCATCGAAAACTCTGAAGTTCGTGATATTGTCAGGGATAGAAGGCCTGGAAATTAACTCAATTGAGCACTTGTTATCAATTGGCACCAATCTAGAAGTGGAAGTTGCTAATAAATCAGCTGCGGCATTTTGCAGTCTAGGAATAGATTTTATATTGAAAGCATCAAAATGCATAATTAAATCCCATACCTCAGCTTGATAACCTTTCAAATGAGGCGAGAGACAGTGAATGGTATCTCTTACCTGTCTCACAACTATTTCGGAGTCACCAAACACCTTCAGATACTTAACATTTAAACCGATGGCTTTCTTCAATCCATGGACTAAAGCTTCATATTCAACAGTATTATTAGTACAATCAAATTCTAACCTATAGGACAAAAAATACTTATTTCTTTCTGGATCCATCAGAACACAACCGACTCTAGAACCTTCCAAAGTTTTAGAACCATCAAAGTATAATGTCCAAAAAAAATCATTTGATCTAGTTAAGTTAGTATCTTTATGATCTAAGTCAGTGACTAAACTAACTATATTACAGTCAATATCGTCAGTCAGAAAAAAATGAAGGAGATCGGACTGTTCATCTGATTCATGGCTAATAGTTTCAGACTGATAATTACTCGGATTGATTTCTAAGAAATAATTTCCCAAAACTGAGGATGAGAAGGCTACAACTTCATTCTTTCCTTCTAGTTGAGTTATATTTTGTTTCATGTGCGGTTCTCTCAGAACCTTGATTTGATTCTGTCTATTTTGATATGGCAACCACAAATGGGACCAATCAATTGCAAAGTAACCATTCAACTTTGTGGACCAATCCCTACTTAGGATCAAACCATAGGCTTCGGGGATGTCAACTACCATTATATCAATGAACTGACAAAATCTAGAATCTGCTGACAACCTAATGAGGACATCTTTCATTTCCCTGATAACTTTGATGGAAATCCTATCTAACTAAATAATCTGGGCGGGAGATGAGATTGGTTTCCCATTAATCCTTTTACAGATTGACAGTGGCATGACATTTGAAGATGCTCCAGAATCTACCAGACAATTGTGAACATTGTGATTGAAAATCTCAAAAGTTAAAAGAAACGGTAACGTCTGCGATTTGGATTTTCCGCCAATACTAGCCTCATTAATTTCAGGATCTTCTTGAGTGTCTGTTAATGGAGTGCTGGGCTAGGATTGAAGAGCATGCAACAACTAGTCTTGTTGTTGTGGCAAACTGCACATATCGAATATTGAAACATTTTCCTTTGCTTTCTTTATATCTTCAATAATGTCATATCCTATATCAGATTCTTTTAAAATTCTAGTTGGATGGTCTGTCTTATTCAGGGTGACCTTCGGTTTTTGAACTGTTTTGTCAATGCTTGGCTGCTTGGACGCTATTGGGTTAGCTTTAGGCTGTGGTGGAATGACTGCTATGTGTCTTCTAGGTAATTCTTTTGAAATTTTAGGCTTGGGAGTAGTCGAGCTTGGAAATGGATCTGCAATGGGACCTTTACTACGAGTGTTAATGTTTACAGCAGAGATTGGGCTTTGCACGGGATCATCTTATACCAATTCAGTTAAAGGTACCCAATCCCATAGCACCATGGTAGTGTCTGGAGATGGTTCCTCTATCTCAGGGCTCGGTTCCTCTGGAGGATTGTCTTGATCTGGAATCTGTGAATCCAGCATTTGGTTCATGACTAAACTCATAGAGTTAATCCATTGTGGGAAACTGTTTTCCGAGTGTGGCTCCTGATGAAATGTGCAAAAGTGTTCCATCCCTATTTCATTCAGATTTAAAACAGGAGAAGTATTCATAGGTGGATGAGGCAGATCGTTGTCTTCTCTCTTCTTGTAGAATGGCTTGAAAGGCTTCCTATATGTACTAACTGCTTTATCTTTCTCGAGATCTACGATCTTATTAGATAATTTTTGCATCATCTTAACTACATTCTCCATGTCTGCTGATGGCTCTTCTTTATTCCTGGTGAGTAGTAAGGTTTTTTTATTAGTTGCTGGTTTTGTCTCTGCGTCTAAGGCATGTTTGGCAATGTTGTCTGCTTCTTCTTCGACCTTTCTAGCTTCTTCAAAATTTTCTATTAGGGTGGTTTTCTTAGATCTTTTGACAAACATTGCTATAGGCCCTTCAAGAGCTGTTGTATAATATTCAACCAGAGATTCTTCTGCTGGTTTATTTGCTTCACTGAAATTATTCAAGAGTGTTGTGAACCTTGGTTGAAGTCTTGAACCTTTTCTTTCTTTTCCATTCTCATGGACAGTGGTTCTTTCATAGGTGTAGCTACGGTATTTTGATTTCCATACTTCTTTAAGAAACATGTTTCAAATTCTTCCCAGTTGGAAATTGAGCCAACTTGTAAGCTAAAATACCAAGAAGAAACTTTTGGCTCAAATGTGTATGGGAAAAGCCTACAAACTACATCTTCATGTTGTACATTTAAAAGATTCAAGGCTAAATAAAAACTCTTGAGATGATCTTCAGCAGAAATGGCTTTTCCTGGGTCAAATTTAGGCAAGAATTTCTCTGGATTTTTAGGCAGATTGTGGAATGGCCCAGCTAGATTCAATGCTCCCCTCGCTCTCCAAGCAGGTGCAACCATGTTTCTATGTGGAGAATCAGGTGGAGAAATGTGTGGTGAATTAAGTGGGGTGTTCTTTGGAGTAACAAGTTCTCCAAGATTTTCTGGATCTGAAATTTTTTTTAGGTTTTCAAGATCGATTTCTTTCAGGGGTTCTGCAATTTCTTCCAAAGTTAAATTTACAAGCTCTTCAAAGTTCTGCACAAGAATCGAATCACGGGTGTACTGTCTCTCTTTTCTGGGAGTACTTTTCCTAGGGAGGAAAGTTATAGCATTTAAACCACCTAGTTGCTTAACATAAGACCGTGTATGTCTCCTTAAATCTTCTATTTCTATAAAAGGCACAGCATACGATACTTCTTGATGTTCAGAATCAGAGATGGAGTTTTCTTGATTTGTTACTTCAAGGTTTGGGCTATCTGAAATTCCTGTTTCAAGCGGGTTTTCAATAGCATTTTTGATAATGGGAGATTTTCCTTTATCAGCCATGCACTTCAGGCCCTCCTTCTAGCGCCAAAAACTGTTGATGCCCCGAGAATCGCAGCATCAAGCAGAAAGGGATTCTCCCTGGTAAACTATCCCAATTAGATTGTCCACCGTTTGGTATGGGGAATCCGTCCGGTTAGCGGTTCCGGCTACCGTTAGATTTGCTTTCTTTTACACCAGTTATGGCCTGATCCACCGTTCTTTTTTATTTTATTGTTAAAATGATGTGTAAGTGCCTAAGCTAATTTAATCTAAATGCAGGGCTTGAAACAAATCTGTATCTAAGACTGAAATAAATCTAATCTATCCTTGCAAGGAGCAAACTGTATATATGAGCAATGTGCTGAAAGAAATATCTAAAGATTGCATGGATAGCCATTTAAATCATAAAGAAACATTTTCAGCAGAAGGTTAAAGATATTAAATATATCTTTAATCCATATAAAAGCATTCTATTACTCATCTAGGAAAACATCATTGCACAGAAAATAGTGAGATCATTCATCAGACATAAACAATTCCGAACAGCAAGGAAAGATCTCACAACAGTGTCAGAATGTCATAAGAATAATCCAGCATGCATCAAGTCCACATTTCCTGGCAAAACCGATGTCTCCCTCAGGATCTTTATTAGGCAAAAATGCTTCCAAGGAGCTAATTACAAAATAGCTCATACAAGCTGAGAAGCTTCTTTTCCCTGCCAAAAAGTCCTCCTCTATTCCTTCTAACCTTCTATTTATAACTTTACAAAGCGCCCCTTGGGCTGACAAGTGTACCCTAATTCTATAACCTCCTTCCTTGGCTTTCATCGTATCCTTACAAATCCTATGAATATGTGGAAGGTTTTACAAATAGGACAAAACTAGAGACCAATTGACCTTTTAAAGCAATTATACAAAGGTAGAATTTCAGCCTTTTCGCTTGCTTGAAACAAAATAAGAATGATCTGTCTATTCTGCTGGGGCTTCTGCCTGCTGACTTGAAGACACACCTCCACTAACCGACTCGCTTGAAATTACCGGTCCATCTATACTTTGAATGTATGAGGTCCATTGCTTGATATCCTTTACGATGAGCTTGCTGCGAGAAGATACTGTTGCCTGGGACACTATTTCATGCTTACGAAGGTCCGATTTGATCAGTGCTTTACCTTGTGTGGCCTCTTTTGCCATTGCTTCCAGGAAGTAAATATGTATTGCAGGCTGGAAAATGAACTGTTGAAATTCATCCTGAGTCAATACCTCTATCTTCTTGATGTAAGCCAAGTCATCGTCCAGCTCGTTCTGCAACTCGAACACTCGGTCTTCTTCTTTTGGGAAATCATAAATGGAGGCAGGGATAACCAGATGACATTTTCTAAGCGATTCCCTGAGTGCGGAATAGATGGAACAACACTTGTGGATCGTCCTTTTGATTTTTGAACTTAGCTTGGTATCGCAATCTCTGGCGAATTCAAGAATTCCTATGTCCATGTCCAATTCATTCCTTGTAGGGGCACGCAAGTGTGAAGGGCGCGGAGATTTTCCCTTTTGCCACTCAGATTACTATTTCAGCTTCTCTACATGATCTGCAAACCTTTCTCGAGTCCTTAGGGCTTTGGTTTCAATTGTTGTCATCTTCTTAATAATCTCTTTTATGCTCCAAACCTCTTCTGATATCAGTACTAGCAGTTGATGTATTTTAATCCGCATATCACATGCTTGTTTGTGAAATGTGGACAAATTTTGCTGGTCTTCCGCTGCCTCTTTGAGCTGTCTTGCTAGTTGTTCCTTTTCTTGAATCAGCCCATCACATTCTTGTTGGTGGAGCTGAATTTGCTGAGTCCTGTTTGCTTCGACTTCCTCCAATTCTGTTACCCGAGCCTTCAGATTCTCCAGCTCACCTTCAGAGAAAGCCAACTACATTTCTAAGGAGTTCTTCTCATTATCGAGTTGGAGAACTCCTAAATTGAGCACCAGATGCTCTCCTAACAAATCATTGTATTTCTCCTTCAATTTGTTTGCTTCCAAAACCTATCTCTTTCTATCATCTTTGATCTTAAGGCACTGCTCCCTGTAATGCTTTATCTTATCTTTCAAAAAATCAATATTGGCTTTAGTTGCCTTAGCTGATGCCACTATGCATTGAGCTTGGAATGTGGGGTCGGCATGAGTTCCTTGGACCAATGTTTTCTCTGTTATCCATAGTTCATAATCATCCTCCTCGGTTTCCACATTCTTTGTCTTGGATTCCATTTTCTTTACTCTCCTATCAATGATAGCCCTTTTCTTCTCACTAAAATATATAGTATCCAAGTCTGCTATTTTGCACTGCTTCCAGGGGTTATACGGGGTCAGCGCTAAGCTCCCTGAATAGGCACCTTTTTCCTGAGTTCCCCCTGGAGTGCACATCAATGGTGGGTATACTTCCATATCTGTCGGAGTAGATGGATCTGGCCCGAGAGACTTCTCTATCTGCTCTTTCCCCTTCTCTCCTGCTGACTCTTCTTGCTGTGTCTGCAATCCATCTGCTCCTTCAGACAGGGGCCTTTTCTCTTCCTCATGCTGTGTCTTGGAAGCTTGCTCTTGGGATACCTGATCTTCTCTTTCTTTTTGAATCCTGGCAGCCTCTTCTTGCTGTTCCAACTGAGAGGCTTGCCCTTGTTGCTTCCTTGCAATCTCCTCATGCTGAAGCTTGGTAGCTAGCTCACCTTGAATCCTTGCTTGTTCTTGGTCCTGCTGCTGCTTGAGAGCTTGCTCTTGGAGCACTCTGTCCTGTTGCTGCTTGAAAGCTTGCTCTTGGAGCACTCTGTCCTGCTCCATTTCCGATGGGTCCCCTGATTGTGAGGCTGATGCCTCCCGCTCTCTTTGGATCAAACCGACAGGTTTGGGGCTTGGATCTTTCATAGCTTTCGTATTGCAATGCTTTCCTAACTCAATTAGGTTGCGGGCGCTCCTGCAGAATTCCTCGTCTCGGTCTGCCGCATGAGCGTATTCAAAGGAGAGCTTGAGGTCAAGGCAATGTCTACTTACCGCACCGTTGGGGTCATGCCTTCTGAAAGGGACTGAGCCAAAATGGAAAGCTTCTAAGCCTTGAGCATAATTTTCCCCATCTCTTTCTCTTGGGAGGCTGTAAGCTTCGATGGTAAATGGCATGGGAGGATACATGGCCTTTCTTCGGTCTGTTAAGAACTTGCTTATTGCGTCGGTGCCAAAGAGTTCTCTCACGACCTCCTTATGAATTACAAAATCTGTAACATACAGAGGGAACATAAATGGCTCATGAGTCCCTCCACTCATCCTGATGTATGTGCCTTCTGCACTGTGATAATAGTCCCCAAATCATTCAATGATGGGCATAGCATTCTCCGACATACAATCTGGATCTTGAACGAAGATAAGCTGGTACAATGGCATGATAAACCTCTTGCAAATCATCTTGTAGTGGTTTGCATATTTACTTACCCATGTACACTGGTAAGCTATGAAGAGAGCCGTTTCATTTGGATTCCATGAGCAACCCAAGTCCGGAAACGAATGCTTGCTTAAAATGCAGTCAATCAGGTATGAAGACATGAAGAAATCTGCCTTCTTTTGGGCTAGTCCTCCTTGGGCTGCTGTTAACTGTGAGGCCAAGTTATCTGAAATTATTTCAGCCCAGTTTAAGATGGTGCCTTTTGTGGCTATGTGAAACATCACCGCCACACATCCGATCTTAAACACATTGCCATTATGCATGCCGAAGAGTCTACTCAACATCAGGACGATGAACCTGTAAGGGGTTTTTAGGAGATTGCTCTCATATTCATTATTCTGCCTCCTCCTGATCTACCTGTCATTTATAGTCATCTTACGGGCAGTTTATAGCAAGTCCATTTGATGTTTTGGCATCCATTCATCGTCTAAAGAAGCCCTGGGTGAAGGAAATCTGTGGGCAGCAGTAACATGCTCGGGAGCGAAAGATGCTAGGTTTAACCCATTTTTATCAGTCATGAGCCTTGTGTCGGTCCGGATGTTAGGAATAAGCCATCCAATAACTTCGGAACAAGGGAAAAGCTCTGGCCGAGTTGTTGCCTTATGCAAATGAGACCTTCTGATATTGGCATACACTAGGACATCCTCTATAGAAGTTGTTGAACTATCTTGAGCTATGATGAATCTGTCTATATCACCCCATTGAAATTCAGGAGCGGAGCTCCCAGGGGAAACACCAGTGGTAACTTGCGTGTCAACAAACATCATGGCGAGAGAAGTATCTTATAGAATTTCAACCTCTGAGTCTGAGGTTACTTTCTAAGATGCCTTCTTCTTTGCTGACTTCATGTGCATGGTAATCCTGGGGTGAGAAAGGAAATATCAAAAAGACTTTAGTTAGGCCACTACTCCAAGCATTAGTAACACTCTATGGCAAAGTCAAAATATAACATTTTCGCAAAATAGGGGTTGTCTCAAACGAACATAATGATCTTCATTTCATGTTTAAGCTTAATTCAACCATGCCCCTTCATGCTAAAAACAAAGACAAAACATCAAGACAATGGGCAAGATCATCTTTGAATCTACGCAGGTATTCCCTGGAATTAATACACACACTTGCGCGAATCTGAGAAGATTTCTGCGCTGGCGCCTAAATGGAACTTTGCGCCAAGCTCGGGATTCTTCGCGCACTAAGGTTAGCGATCTAATGAGCGCTGGGGTATAAGTGGGAAATTATGCGCTAAGATTTGAACGTTCTATGCGCGTCGGCGCCTAAAATTATTCGGGCGCCAAGTGATAATGCATTTCCTGCGCTGAGACCTAAAATATTTCGCGCGCGCCAACGCCATAATTTCATTTGTGCACTTAAGCTAAACACATTCGCATGTGCTATCCTAACCTTATTTTTTTGTGCTAGTGCTTAACCTAATGCACGCGATATTGTATGTGCGTCAATGTTTAAACATTTCATGCGCCGGCAGCTTATAGTGGAAGCTACGCTGAAGATGGATAAGTTCCGCAGCTGCAGGCTCTATCAGCTATGGATCGAGGCATAACTTCGAGTTTCTAGATGGGCTTGATTGGTTGGTTTAACACATCCCCATGGCAGCTTCGGCTGAGCAACGTGGGTTTTATGCGACCTTGGCATGAATAAACCTCGCTCTTGGTTGAGCAGGGTATCTTGGTGCTTATAGCATGAAACATCAACTGCAAGGAGCGAGAAGGGTCGAGCCTTACGCGCAGAAGATGCTTGGCAGGGAGCTTTGCGAACGAGGCTTTGGGATGCTGCGGCTTCTATGGGTTTGAGCGAAAAAAAATCTCTGCGACCCCTCAAAATACCACTGGGACGATTCGAGCTCATGACCAGAGTACTTCATACTTTTAGAAAACAGAGACTCTACTCATAGAAGAAGATCCTCAAACTGAAACAAACTATTACGCAACCAAGAAAACACATAAAACTTTGAAATGCGGTCGTGGGGAGCCGCGGGTTTTGCTTGGCGAATGAAATATCTAGGAGGAAAACCAGGGGAGCCAAAAACATAACAGAGGGGAAAGACTTGTGTGCCTGTGAGATGGGGCCATCTCTACCCTGGTCTGAAAGTGGTGGCTTTGTATCCTCATAGGGAAAAGAACAGCAACTGTCCTACGTCCTTTCTAGCTTTCATGCAAAGAAAACGAAGGCCGCTTGATCTACTCAAACTGTGTGTGGGTGATTTTTTTAACCTACTAATCCAAGAGCAGGATTGGGAGATAGCCTACCTGTTAGTATGGCGAGCGTTCTAAGACCTGAACTGTTTGCAACGAATGGCTGTCTTGAACTTCGACGCGAATGGCGAGCGCTTCGAGTGTAAATGACTAAATAAAAACCCAAAACGTCGTTGCATGCGTTAAATAGGGGGAGAGTTAAATGCTCACGTATGTTTAAAGGTGGCGGGGTTATGAGCACGGGGCTTGAGAAGTCTGTCATTAAGAGTGGCACATGGTTTTATTAAAGGCCTTACCAACTCCGCCGGTGCATAGGGATCGAGGAGATCTTTTCGCGCCGAGTACTGATTTTAGTTTTCACGCCAAGCGGGGAGCATAATGTTTTACGCTTATGGCAAGCACACGTTCAAAGATAATCTTTGCACTCAAGCAGCCATCCCGGCATTAGGGTTGCGCTCGTAAAACCGCGGCAGGCATTAGTTACCATGAAAGACGAACACGGATTTGTAAGCGGCAAGGATAAATGCATCTCCAACGCTTGGTGAGTCGACTATATTATCATAGGTGCGCTGGGGTGGAATGCACCAAATTTTAATCCTTCCATGGAAGTGAAGCGTAGCTCCAAGGCGGGATGATAATGATAATTATTGCGCCTCAAGCGATCGAGAAAAATTATCTCTTGCGCTAATGGTGGTCAGCTTATTGCTCCAGATAACATACTTGGGACTTGTCAAAAATGCAGCTGAGTTAGAGCTAAGGTACGCGCCAGACGGAGGATTTGTGATTAGAGTTTGCGCCCAGCGAGGGACTTAAAGGCACGTCAAAGCCACTACGGACTTAAGTCTAAAACTTGTGCTACAGCGGGGAAGTTGAGAAGAAAATCTGCGCTAAAGGAAAATATGACTTTGCCTTAGATAAAATGAGAAAACTCTTTTGGAAGCAGGCAATGAAATTCTGACTAGTTAGAGGAAAACTCGAAAGATGAAGTAAAAGCTTGCTACAAAAGTGTTAAAAGGAGGGGCCCCAAATAACTTCAAAATTTTGGGGAAGGATGTTGCAGCAACAACAAAACTTCAAATTCGAAGTAAGGCTGGATAACGGTAGATATGTTGGGGTTTAGTGGGGATGATATCAGAAGTTAGGAAGGTTATATTGGGAATATTCAGCCAAGCCATGTTCATCTTCAAGGAAGAAAATATGCTTTAGTCTGGACTCATACACTGAGCATGAAGTACACACCAAAGGGTGGTTATAATGTGCTCTTAAAGAAAGACTGGAAGGGGGATTTCAACTGGTTGTGGAGGGTAGTCTGGAAGATGCATTGGCATTTAAAATAAAATAAAAAAATATGGGTATTGTTATACAATGAAGTATTAACATGGGACTTATTACAACACTGGAATAAAAATGTTCCAGGAAGGTGTTATCTTTTTAAGGAAGCATAGCAGAGTGAAATGCATATGGAAATGGAGTGCATTATACTAAACAAGTTTGGAGGGATGTGGCATCTTTCCTAAATGGGTCGATTTTATGGACATGAAACCTAGTGGATGAATGCTTATGTGCTTGGTGCAATAATAATGATTCAAAAGAATTTAGAGCCCTCCCGTATATCATTAGTTGGAGCATTTGGCTCACTAGAAAGGCCAATATTTTTTAGGACAAGATTATCCTGACATTCCAATGTGTCATGCAAATTATAAGTATTCTAAGAAATTTTCCTCAAGATAATAAGGTGAAGACACCTAGAGAGATAATTCTAGTAGAGATCAATGGCTTGACACCCTGGGCATTTTTCGATGGGAAATATCATGGAGATCAAATATTATGTGTAGCTAGAGGAGTTCTACACCTGGTTGAGTCATTATAAGTTTTCTCTTTCAATGTTGGCTTGGGTACAGGTACAAATAACATCATGGAGTTGAGTGACTTATGGCTTCTTCTTAGGTTGGTGCTAGAAAAAGGAATTCAAAGATTAAAAATATTCAAAGACTCAATGTTGGTTGTAAAATGGATGATGAGAGATTATAAAAAATATAATTTGCAACTATAAGCATTACTAGAAGAGATCAAAAGAATTAGCAAATATTTCGTCGAAGTAAACTATCAAAATGTTTTCATAGAATTGAATCATGAGGCATATGAGCTAGCAAATGAGGGAAAAAAAATGAGAAATGGAGATTGAAAATTTTTCAAGTCAGATGATCCAACAGGGAGCTACCTTATGAGGAAGACGTGATAAGGTAAGTTTGTTGAGACTAGATGAGACCATATTAGTAAATAACATGTTGATAGTATCTGAGGTTTCGGTTATGTGAGTGAGAGTGTCATGTTTGGAGGAAAGCCCATAATTTTGTGAAATTGGATTGTTGATACCATCTTGGGTCTTAATGATCTGATAAATATGAGTTGTTTGTTTATCACGAAGCTCTGGTTAATGACCAGGATTCCTTGAAGTACATGATTTGGTTTCTTCTTGAGGAATTAGATCAGATGTATATGTTCAAAACTTTTGAGAGTGCACTAACACACGAATGCACTGATACAGGACTGTTGATAGTATATTGAGTTACTCAGTATATTGAATTTTAAATTATCAAATTATGCACAAATAAATTTTGTGAAACTAACAACAACTTGATGTATGAGTTTTTTATTATTATTAAAGTTGTATTGTGATCAAAAACACTATGAAATACTTGTTATGGTTTCTTCTTGAGGAAACAAATTAGGTATATTATTTTTCTTTTATAGTTGTAAGACTTGAATGTGGAAGCTGAATGGTGTAAGCAGACTTGGTTTCCATTGATCATGCATGATGTAATTATGAATAATGTAACATTTTTCTTAATAATAATATTATGAGTTTTTTTCCATGGAAAAATGTGATCTTGTTTTGAACTATAATTAGTTTCCACAACTTCAATTCCATTTCTTAGAAGCCATATTAAGCATCTTATAGATGATTTATTTAGTTAAATCTATTTGGTATTTAATGCAATAAGAAGTATTAAGTTTAATCACTTGAAGATATAAAATATTAGTAAAGGTCCATCCATGTAATTTTAAGATTTGCACAATATCATATCTACCATATACTGAATATTTTGCAATACCTTAGTGTGACAGACTATTGAATGTGCATGCCATTATAATCAGTTATAGAAAGAACTTGCACAACAAAAACAACAGTAGAAAATTTTGGATATGCCTAAGCATTTTATCAAAATACAAACCAAAAATAAGAAAGGAGGAGGTACTTCAAAGAGTTCAATTGACATAACAGATTCCCCACACCCTAGAATCCAACACCGGTTGAAAAAGAAGAAAAAGAACAAAGTGATCAGGAAGAACAAGATAATCAGGAGGGGAACATTGACTAGGGAACTCAACAAGTTGAAAAGGAATGATAGAACAGGTAGAGGAAGTGGCTATCCAAATAGAAGAAACACGGGTACAAACAAGGGAAGCACTTGAACGAACAAAAAAAATGACTTAAAAAGAAACATGGGAACCGACTGAACATGCATCAAAATAACTAACTAAACAACCAACAGAATAACCTACATAGAAACAAACAGAAAAAAAGACTGACCCATCCACAAAGGAACATTCAACATAGCAAGACCCGACGGTCAAAACAATAGGAACAACAAGAACAAGAAAAGTTTCCAGAACAAACAACTGAGAAGACAAGCACAGGGGTGTAGAAGGAAGAAGAGAAATAAGAAAACATTATAAAATTAAAGAAGGAAAAGGGAGGAAACAATTTCAAACATTTAAAGGGAGGAAACAATTTCAAACATTTAAAGTACAAGGAGAAAAATTAATTCGGCCCCAATTCAAGTTTGACTCAAACGATGCACCGAATAAAGAGATACAATACATATACAAAGCTGTGACCAAAGAATACAATGAAAGGTGTAATAACACAAGAAGATAATTAAACGATAGAGTGCATAAGGAAGAAAGAGTTTAGGAAAGTTGCAGAGTGCAATATGAACATGCACTTGGGTCTAACTTGCATGGCCTGCCTTCCAACCCAGTTGACATGACAAAAATGATCCTTATAAATGTTATTCACAACCCCAAAAAATTATTGATAGAAAATTAGATGCTCAAGTCGGATCAAACATCAACCATAATACAATCGAAGCATGAGAAAGTCGAAGAGCTCAACACTCATCCTCAATGACATCAAAGAAAATACGGAACTCCCTGAGGCAAGTAAATGGAATTCATGCAAATAGAGTATAGCACTAAATTGGACAAGGTTAATAATGCGTCACTAGAAAACAACATAAAATACTTAATGGAAATGAAAAGAACAATTATTACATGCGAATAGGTGCTTGAATATTGTCAAGAGTTCAAACAACAGTTATAAAAAGTCACTCCAGTAATACATCAGGATTGTATAGAAAAAACGTAGCGAAGATGAAGAACAACATAGTCCATCTCCATTAAGACTGAAATTTTTCCTTCTTCATCCCAAGCACATCAGCAAGTCAACAACCGACAATACAACAAGCATAACAAAAAACCAACATACAGATCAACTAGATGAAATATATATGTCAAAAACAAATTGTATCTTATAATAATTTTGTTGTATGAACTTTTGTTGTCTATCTTCTTCGGGTTGAAGATGGAATTGAGGGTGGCGAAGATGTTGGAGGAGCTAGTTGACCTAGCCAACTAGAGAAATGAAATGATTGGTTGGTCGGATTAGTCACATCGGTCGATCGACAAACAATTATGGAATTTATAATTGCCTCTCCCTTGATGTAATGTATATAAGCATGGTTATGCAAGATATTATGTATGAGTAGTGATGACTTTATGATATAATCCAAGACTACTTGTCCATGGTTCTACCATTACCTTCTTATATTTAATCTCTTTATGTATGCCTCATGTGTTATATGTTGTAATGTATGATGTACTATGTTTGTTTCCAGTAACTACAATGTACAATCCCCTATATTACAATAGCATGTCACCTTATTTTCTGGTGGATATTGTAGGGTTTGGGTGTTGCGAAGATTCCTCGCTTCCAAGAACGTGAATTGAGCAAGAAGGTGATTTTCTTCTAGGGGGATTTGTCAAATGTAGCTTCACATGCCTGGAAGGATTAACACTCTTTGTATTAGGAATATGAATTGAGTTCTCTTGATCATTTATCAATCATGGAATTGACATGATTCATCTTGAAGACTAATATTTTCAAAATCAATAGTGGGATGCCCAACCCTTTATGGAGGGGTTGGGAATGGATTTTTGGTTACCATATATTGTAGTATGATTCTAGTCAACTTTATTCATCATTATCCACTGTATCTAATCCTTAACGTGAGATGGGTGTCTTAAGACTCAAAGAACAAAGGACTTCACTACTTCATATTGTGTGGTCCATTTAAATTTTCTATAGCTGCATGGTTTTTCTTGTTTGGTTTGTATCAAGGGATCTCATCCAATGCCCTCTTGGCCAAGGTGCGATTTTAGATTTCTTTTGCTCTATTTTTCATTGCTAGGAGACAATGAAGCACATCTTCGAACAATGTTAGTTTCATCATATTTTTTAGCGGTATTTGCATAATCAATATACAACCTTGTTTCATGGAAAAGTTTATTGGCGTGCAACAATGTTGGGTTAATGTTGGTTCTTGATTCGTTCTACATTTATATGAATCTAGAATTACTTGAAATATTTCGGTCATATTATTTCTATGGAAACTTGGGTGTATATTTGGTTTGAGCATGAGGTTAGCTCATTGCCTACTTTTTGTACTATGTGGCGTGACAAATTACATTATCAGATCCTAGCCAAGGGAACACTATTGATCAAGGATGCTTGATCCTTAGTGCCCTTGTCTTATTCTGATTTTATTTATGTTCTAATTGCATTACAAAAGCGGTTAGTATATCCATTGTACACACCCTTCCCTTTTTTTCCAATTTTTGGATAGTTTTCTGTAAATATAAGGCATGTTTTTCAAAAAACAAGTGGACATGACTTCAGTCTGAGACAAACAAATGGGAAACACTCGGGACTTAGAAAAAATGAAATATGAGGAACAAAGGAAGGTTAGAATGAGGTCAGAGAAGAAGGAAGATATTAAGGAAGAGGAAACAATGGACTACAAATTAATAGATTTTTTCCAATTAGCCATAACATTTTGACTAGGTAATTTATGCACTAATAGGTTGAAATTCTCATAGAGGAGGATAATTCTCATCATTGAATGGAACATCTAAAAATCACAACATCAAAAATACGTTTTTGAGAAATACATCGTATAGTCTCTTGGGCTAAAGTTGTCACATTATTTGGCACATATTAATGAACTAATTGATGTATAAATAACTAATTTATTAATGGACTAATTGATGTATAAACAGAACCGTAATCTGATCTATAAAGAAAATTTATAAACCAATTTTAAATACGTAAAAGGAAATCCATCATTTCACTTAGATTCACAATTTTTAAATGCGTTTAAATATCTGAGTTTATTAATGCAATGATATCAATGAATAAACAACAAAATTGGTGAATTAGTCTTCTGTTGAAAATTAATTCCAAAAATATAATTGATTGCATGACTTAATAGACCGTGTAAGATAGCGTGGGATAGCTACTTCTGTTCAGAGAATGCAACGTCATAAATCCTAACAACTAAAGGTGTAAAATCAGAACTTTGTACAAGTTAGTAAACATAAACTAAAAAAAGTATTTACATGTTAATGAATAGAAATAAAAAAGGTAATATGTACAGTTCACTTATTTACATATAATACAATTTTTGCATAATGTGAAAAAAAATAAGAAAAACAACAACAAGGCTAAATGAAAAAAGGTGGAGGAAAGATGCAGATATGCCCAAATTAGTTTTTTTATTAAAAATGGAATTTTGATAGTCATCAAGTACAATAGGTTGTGGTCAGTTCAATCCCTAGGTAAAGGAGGTTTACGAGACCCTACGCAACACTTAATGACTCAGGCTCATCCGAGTGAAATCGAGATAGCGGTAGTACTCTCCATTCATATTGTGTTGACGGTAACCTACGTGCATGAAAACATCAGTAGCAAAAATATACAGGAAAACATAGGAATACCTCTAGGAAAATAGAATGTACCTTCGATGGAAGGACCCTCTGTCTTCACACTAATGGATGGACTTGAAACATAGTCTTTCCTACAATTGCCACATGTTAGGCTCATGGATAACTGAGTATGAAAGGAAATTAATAGCAGTGGAACCTAATAGTACCCACCTATTACCTCCAGAACAAGATCCATCTTTTGGAATATTTGTCGAACTTTTAAATGCTATGGTAAGGAAAATGAAGTGTTTCAGAAATTGTCTTGATAGAAAGCAAGTGTTTCTATAACTGTTGGGAGATGAAATGTTGATACAATTGATTATGGTGTGATTTCTGAATATTATGGTTTCTCTACGTGCCAGGTTTATGTTCCCACCCTATGGTTTGGTTGCATGGTCTCTCTCTGCATGTCGTCATTTGTCCACAAAATCGTTCCCAAAATACTAGTTGCATGTTATCACTCTATGTGATGATGCATTTTCTTACTTATTTTATTCTCTTCCATGGTGTTTCATTCCTCCTATAGATAGGTCAATGTTACTATTTGTTAGTTTGCACCTACCCATATACTTTACTGCAATCCGCATGCCTTATGTTGGCCATTTTGGTAGTATACAAACAACTTGATTTGTGACATGATTCGTTTCCATGTCAACCCATGCTCCTTTGTTTACAAGATCGTGGATACCTCCACATGTGGCATGTCAAAATCACCTATTAATTCAAAATTTTAATTCAAATGACACTCCAGCAGAAACCAATAAACTCCCCAATATTTTCCTTCTTCGTAAAAGGATAGGTCTTTATTGCAAATGATATGGAGAAGGGAATAAAACAATGGGGAACATTTTTTTTTTTTGTTATAAATGTAATCATAAAGGGGGGCACATATAGGGAAATGGGAGGAAATAGGGTTTGAAAGATTTAAATTGCTTTTAAAGGGATGAGGGTATGAGAATATACATTATGAATAAAGGGCATTGGATGGCCCCTTTTATGGGGAATCATGATGAATTTAATTTAATGGGAAAAGGAAAGGCAATGGGAAAAGGGTGAGGGATAGGTTAGGAAAATTGTATGGGCCTCTCCTCTCTCTTTTAAATATTCACATTTTGATTACACCAGGGTAGCAAGGAGAGGGGGAGCTTAAAAGTGTTGTATTTTTGTTAAAAAAAACATTTTGCAGTATGAGAAGAAAATAACTTTAATGTACCAAAAGAGGTGATGCTTTTTTTCCTTTAAATGGAGGGCTTTGGTTTTTTCTTTGCAAGAAGACATATGGGGAAGTATTTTTGACATTTCAAACATATCCATGGAGATGGTACTAGAAAAAGGATGTAGAAAATTAATTAACAAAGGACACACTTTTGGCAAATTTTGACTGACATGACACAAATGACTCATACTTGTTGTAACTTTGATCGATTTCCAAGAGATTCAAACATTGACCATTTTTTTCAAATGAAATATGGACGCGACCAAGGATATGAAATGAACATGATGGTATGAAAATCAATATATGACAATGCACAAGGCAAGAAGTGAAAATTATCCAAATCTCGACCCTACCATGTCATAACGATGCACATAATGAAACTTGGAAATTCTGTCATAGGGGTCATATGACAATGAAAATGGAAAAATAAGATATGGGCGTGACAAGCACATCACCATGGACATGAAGGTGTATATAGAATGATCTTGTGACAAATTTTAGTAGGTTCAACTTTGGCATCATTTTCTGACAACTTTGAAATCATGTTGATGTTGAGCATCAACACCCAACACTTCCAAACGAGGTTTTGGATGAAAATAAATTCTAATTCTATAACTGGATGTCCCTTTCTGGATTAGATATGGGATCAAATTATGTTTAAATTTGGTGCGCCCTGTAAGGCCCAAATTCTAACATGGATATACCAGCATAGATCCATCTAAAATTTTGTTCAAAATTTGAGTTGTGGTTTGCACCTCCAAGGATTTGAACCCGCTCAACGCATGGTAGATACAGAGTTTAGATGGATCTATGTTGGTTTTACATGATTGAGGTATGTCATGAAAATAATTGTGATAGTTATCCTCTTGTTCGGGTGGACTAATATACTGCAACTTTTATCATTCAGTTTATCATGCAAAGTTCATTATCCTTAGTAATCACCTAGTAATGGTTTTGTTTACATACATGATAATCCAAATTGCTTTCTATGTGAACAATATTGTCTCCATATTTTACATTTATTAATTCACTTAATTTATTTTCTTATCCAAAGCAACCAAAATACAAATTTTACTTTTTTGAATGTACATTATATATGTGAAATATTAAAAAAAACTTTATGAGATCACTACCTAAAACATGATGTGGACAAGATTTTAAAGCACAATTTCAAATCCATTATAGTTCTTTGTAGTTACCAATCTCATGTAGATGACGGTTAACATCTCACTAATTTTTACTTAAAAAATAAAAATAAGATACCTAAAAAATAGTAAAACATAAAAATATTGAAGCAAAACATAGAAACACTAAATCAAACCATAAAACCAAAAGGCCCTTCGTTGGGTCATTTCTACCTGTAAGCACCATGCCCACACAAGGGTAGAGAAAATGGAAAATAAAAATTTATTAAAAAATAATAAATAAATGGAAAAAGGAAAACCAAAATATATTAAAAAATAAAAAGATGTAAGTGATGGTACTTAGGCCTGAGGCATTGTAATTTTTTTTAAATACAATGTAGTTATTTGAAATAGATTAATTATTTGAAATATGAAATTATGCCCACATTAAATTTAAAAACTCAATAGCATATGGTTTTTCTGAATAATTCCAATTGTGAGAAGAGATTTTCATTGCTCGATAATGGATCCTTTATCGAACGGCCATCTAATCTATGCAGGTCACCTGCATCCTCTTGAAATTTTCATTCAATGACCATTCAACATTTATTTACCATGCCGAATTTATTTCTAATGCTAATTTTTATCTTAATCTCCAAAGTTATTGTTTCTTCTCTTCAATACCAATAAATTGAACTATGAGACCCAAATTAGAACACTCTCATATTCAATCCATTATAGGGATTACAATAGAAAAGTTCAATAAAAGGAGTGAACAAATGAGGCCAAAGATAAATGTTGATACTTGAGAACTAAGGACACTATAAAGAGAAGATTTTATTTATTTGATGTTTTTTTATAGATCAAATTGGCACTTCTCCATCTGCGATGACAGTTCCGAAAAGACAACACTTAAAAGTGTCATTGTACCTTCACAAAAAGGATGTTTATGGATGGAATAGACTATTATTTGAATATTATTCGTGGCTCTAAGCATTAAAAGTGAAACCCCAACTCTTTCCCATGGATTTACAACCTAAAAAAGAGCAAATTTGCACCCTGCTAGTTCATTAGGAGTGAATTCCCTAATAATTTGTATCTTGCTAGTTCATTGGGTGTGAATCATTCAGACCTTGCTAGTTCATTAGGCGCGAATGCCCCAAAAACCGATAGATTGCATCTTGAACACTAACAAGAAGTGAATAATTTGCATGTTTCCTATGAATTAGGCGCGAATTCTCTCAAAAAATCACAAAAATAAATAAAATTTTGAAAATGAGGAAAGTTAGGAAGTTATGCAAATCAACTCGCTCGGTTGTAACCCCTCCAACCACTTGGTAAACATCCTCAACTTCTTGCTTCAATCATAAAAAGGGAAGGGAATGGACCATGGGGGGGAGGGAGGGGGGACACCCAAGATAGTAAAGTCATGCTAGAGGAATCACTTTAAAGATTCACCAACGATAGTGGTTTCAGTATGTAGGATACTGCCATGTACCCCTGCATACTAAAACCATTTCCCTCGAGTAGTTTCTCATTTTTTTGTATTTAGTGGATTGGAGTGGAATTGTGGGAGTGCATGAGTAGGAGAGACTTGGAGTCTTCAGGTTCATTAAGGTGCCAAATCATAGAAGAGGTATATATTGTACTTTGTTTCACTATTTCAATAGATGTTTGACATCTTTCCCTTCCCCAAATACTGAGTCATTTTTGTGATTGATAATTTGCATAAAATAATTATTTTTAGAATTATATAGGAAACCTGCGTGAGTTTTTATACCGATGTTTCAGACTGCCTTAATGTGAGTCCATCTTTAGGGTGACCACTCAATCCATGGATTGGTATGAGGATTGTTATGAGATCCAACAGATATAAATACAAAAATGAGAATAAAGGCAGTGAGGTCGGCTCATTGCGCCGAGAGGCTCTCTACAACCCAGTATGAGGGAGATCTTGTGAGTCGAGTGTTTGTCGATATTGTCAGCCATAAATAACCTTTGTTAGTATGAGAGAGATCTTGTAAGTCGATTGTTTGTCGATATTGTCGGCCATAAATAAAATTTGTATGAGGGAGATCTTGTAAGTCGAGTGTTTGTCGATATTGTCGACCATAAACAAAATAATACAAAGTAAACAAAAATGAATAATACAAAGTAAAAATTAATAAATATTATGTCGGCCATAAACAAAAAAGAATAATACAACGTAAAAAGTAAATATGAGACCTAAACTAGAGACTTTAGAGATTAGGATTAGGTGATAAATATTATGTTGGTCATAAACAATAAAGAATAATACAAAGTAAAAAGTAAATATGAGACTTAAACTAGAGACTTTATGTTTTACTTTTAATACAAAGTAAAAAGTAAATATGAGATTTTAGTGTGTTTGTCGAGTAACAAAATAATACAAAGTAAACAAAAAAGAATAATACAAAGTAAAAAGTAATGAATATTATGTCGGCCATAAACAAAAAAGAATAATAAAAAGTAAAAAGTAAATATGAGACTTAAAGCAGAGACTTTAGAGCTTAGGATTAGGTGGCTCAGGTATTGCACTCAAGGAGCTATTCAAGGAGAGGTTTGCACCTCGGGAGATTTGATCCCTCTCGGTGCTTGATAGAGCCTAGGATTTGGATCTATGCTGGTTTATTTTCAAGTGTTAATACCTGTTGGATCTTTTTTGGCGAGCATTTTGTTTGATCTAGCATATTACAAGCTTCCATGCGTTACTTAATTTCCAACCGTTGTCTCGATTTAATGTGTTTCTTCTTAATTCGATCTCTAGGGCCTCTCTTGTTTTCCTCTTGTGATATTTATCTTCTCTAGCAAGTAATGTGGACCTTTCCATGCAAATTTGATGAGCGGTGTTATGTGAGTGTTCGACAAGAGATGATTTAGCTACTCGATTATGAGGTATTTCTACATAATGCTCTTTAAGAAGAATCTATAGAGAGATCCTAGTTTCACCAATATAGGCCAATTCACATGAACAAGGAATTTCAAATACAGCTTTCAAGTTTGCTTAAAATAAAATTTATCTTTTGCGGAGTCAACCAGTCTTCCAATAGTATTTGGGGGAGCAAATTCCATGACAATGTTTCTTCCTTTTAATATCTTGGAAATTCGGTCCGTAGTACCTTTTATGTATGGGAGAGTAACCTTGGGGAAAATCATCTCTTTTCTTCAATATATAGCTTGATATTTCTTGATAGATTTAGTGATCTACTTGTCTTGGTATCCATTATTCCTAAAGACATTCCCAAGGTGGTATAATTCTTGTCCAATGTATTTCATATCAGATATTCTGGATGATGCGGGGTGGTGGTGAGACTTTGCATGGAGGTATCTGTCGATATGGGTCTTTTTTGTGTATCTGATTTCCTATAATTCCATCTTATTTCTTAGTGAGAAACATGTCAAGAAATGGAATCTTTCCATCTTCTTCCAATTCTATTGTGAATTTTATGTGTTGCGAAAGGATATTTAAGTGAGTTAGGAAATCATTAAGTTTCTCTTTTCCATGTCTCCATTTGGAAAATATGTCACCAGCATACCTTTTCCATTCCTCTAGTGTGAGCGAGAAAGAGTTTATGGATTTTCTTTCAACATATTCCATGTAAATGTTTGCTACGGTTGGGGATAATGGGGAACCCATTGAAACCCCATGAATTTGTTCATAAATTATTCCTTTGTAAGAGAAATATGTTGAATTTAGACATATTTTAACCAAATTCGTAGTTTTTTCGTCAGTGATTTCTTTAATGAGAGCAATGGCATCGTCAACCGGGATCTTAGTATATAGAGACACGATGTCAAAACTTACCAAGATGTCTTCATTTGTAACCTCTTGGCTTTCAATCCATTCGACAAAAGAGGTATAATTTTTTGCAAATGATGATGTTGTGATGTACCCAAACCAAAATACGGGAACACCAAATCAAAACTCGGCCAAAGTATATAATATTTGATGCCACTGTGGTGTACCAAACTATGGATTCGACACACTAACTCAAAACTTGGGAAACAAAAGGGCTACACTATGTCAAGAATCCTTTGCACAACGAACTGGGGCCATTTATGTTTTGAAATTAGATACTGCTGAAGTATACTCCAAGGCTACCTGATTACACCAATATATGAAAACTAGATCCTTTAAACTAAAAATTGCAAAAGAAGAAGGCACACTAGATCAAGTAGACCAATAGGACAGTAAAAATTGACTTCCGGGCAGGTAGGAGGCTCTGGAACTCAGGGAATGGTTCTGGAATAGGTATTTAGTATTTTTTATGATAGTTTCCGTAGTAGGAATTTCTGCAAAAAACTGTATAGGTTTATTTTTTCAATTGGATCCACGGGAGTGAGATTTCCCGATTCGGGACTACGCATTTCCCCTGTTTTCAACTCGACTCAAACACTAGTAAAGACTCCCAAATTTTCAGTTTGAAGGTGGAGACTGAACCTGTTTTATGTCTAGTTTCTATATATGGCTACATATTTTCAAATATACAAGCATAAGGCACTTTTTAAACTGAATTATGAAAACTAGTCAGAATTGGCACACATTGAGCATAGATAAATAAAAGAAGGCATGAAACAAAAAAGTGTAGAAACAGAACTAAAGCTTTCTTGCAAGGGAACTACAAAGAGTGAAATTACATAAGAAATAGCATTTTACATCCCATGTGGCCCAATAGATATCACACAACACCGATTACTACACTATATCACCCAAAATTGATCAGAAACACAATACTAGAAAAATGTGGCATATGCTTTGCCACCTTCATACAAACATGAAGTAAAATACTGTATATGTATACAAATAAGCTTTGTGAATGAATCTTGGTTCTCCACTCCTTAATCAAATTACAAAGGGGCACATCTCCCTAATGTTTGCAAGGGGCACACATCCCAAGCACCGAAATTTGCTCAAGCAAACTCTCAATACAAAACAATACAAATATTGTCCCACCTCAAGAAGTGTGCTTTTTGCTGCTTATATAGATTCATAGAAACCCCAAAACCACTTGAAAATACCATGGGACCCAAAAAAACATGTACAAAAACCATGGGGAGTAACATAACCCTTGATTTCTTTCACATTGGCCACATCCAATGTACCATTTGACCACTTCATCATGTACTTATCCCTCCAACAATCTCTTGGAACATTTTATAACTAAAATTGACCATTTCCACAACCTTAGTAGCCATCCTAACCACTTTTGACCACTTCTCTCCCTTCAAATTTGAATTTGGTCCAACCTTCATTATTGATCTCCACTAGCTTCCCCTATTTTGAGGAAACACTTGCATTAGGTGGTTGGAATCATTAATTTCCCACTTGAACATCCCTTTACTATATTAGCATTTAATACACCTACCTTATTCATCATTTGGCCCCAATCCACCAAGTGGTGGTCATAAATGCCCTAGAAGTGTAATTTGCTTAATACCATATTTCCCTTTTTAAGGAACCCAACCAATTTGCTAGTTGGAAATATTTAATATTTTACCACTTCTTCAATTTTTCCAACCAATATTATCCACATCTAGCCAATGTGCCCATTTGACTCAAATTACTTATTAAATTCCCAATTACTTTCATAATTACCTCTTTGACTTAATTGAGTGGGAAACATTCTTCAATTAATCCCCCCAATGGCTATTTTTGCTTGTAAACGCGAATTAGGGGGTCTCATGTGATCAACTTATCTCATAATAATTATTCTTGAGAACCTTAGGATAATTTTACTTAGGAAATTTAATTATTTTAGCCACCATATTAGTTTTTATGAAATTTTCCTAGGTGACCATGGCCAATTTTCCTTAGGCCAAAATTGGGGACATGACAGTCCTCCCCTCTAGTTTGCTTGTCGTCAAGCAATGAATAAACCATAGGGAAAAACCATCACATCATCAATTCCTTCCACCCTTAGTGTTGAAACAAATCACCACCATGTGAGCACTAGTACATATGAGGAAATTTGCCAAGGTTTTTCGTTGTTATTTCCATGTTTTTTCGTCTCAATTTCGACGATCATGGTCTCTTTTTTTCATGGAACTTGTTTCATGGTTATAACGATGAACTTGTAAATCCATCGCAATAGAGACGAAAACTGTTGGCCACGTGTCTTCTATAGGGTGGTCTTGAAATTGATTTTTTATTCATTTTCTACAAATCGTCCCTATATCGACGAAAATACGTCCCTATATCGACGATTTTGCATCGAACAGAGAGAGAGTTTTGCTATAATTGTGACGATGTTTCGTCGCAAGTAGCGACGAACGTTCATCGAACATAACAAATGGAGGTAGAATGTCCGACGGTTTTAATAATTTTCTTCCATGCAAAACCGTCTCTCTATCGATGGTTTTGCGTCGAACAAAGAGAGAGTTTTGCTATACTTGTGACAATGTTCCGTTGCAAGTATTGACGCACGTTCGATGAACAGACCAAAAGAAGGAAAACCTTGTGACAATTTTTCTATACTTGCAACGATGTTCCGTCGCAACGATTGACGAACGTTCGTCGAACAGACCAAACGAAGGTAGAACATCCAACAATTTTGCTATACTTGCGATGAATTTGTGTCGCTATATTGACGGTACCTGGAAGTTTTAACAAAATAATAATAACCATCAATGCTTATTACCAGCAATCTGGAACCCCTGTAGTTGATATATAACTTGCTAACTGTGGCTTGAAGAATATTAAAAAAACCTTAAGAAATAGAACCAATGTTAAAATAAATTTGAACCCTCCAAAAGAAGCACTAAACACAACCATCATATATTGAAATAAGCCACAAGAAAAGTACTAAAAATAGTCATAATAGTATGCTAATCTCATACTAAAATTAGCACTGATGGAAGCACTCACATGCCAATAAGAATAACACATGCAAAAGGTGTTACAACAATAGCAAACTGATATCAAAATCAGTGCTCATCCACATGCTAATAAGAAGGCATACATCAGGTTATAGGTTAAGCATCAACACCTTCATATACTGGGAACATAAACAAGAAACAAGGCATACTACTCATTATAGCTTGTAATGAATAATGGTCAGCGTGGACCATAGAAACAAGAAATTAAAAGGGAAATGAATTCAGTACTCTTAAAAATGCAGGTGAAGACACTCCAAATCTTGGGTGGAAAACATAATTGAGGTTAAAAGAGTTGTTGAGACAAATAGTTAACAAAGAGATTGACTATACAGGACTAAAACTCAAATCTACTTATCAATAACTTGGAGCAAATGTTATTTTTGAAATTGCACTTCTTTTAAGCTCATGGAGAAGCATTACAATAGGCCCTAAGAGGTCAGGCACCATAAGCAACCTGATGGCATGAGTGAAATTCCCTCGGGGAATGAACAACTGAACATAACCACCTTTGTTTAGCTACAAGTTGCAATAAGGGATACTCTTCTGTCAAAATCCCACAGAAATTGCATCTAGCCACAAGTTATAAGCAATATGGAACCCCATGCATACTCAAGGTTTTGAAGTGGAAACCAACCTTAAAACAATGGATGAAGTAGTTGAAATGTCTCCAAAATATATTGTCCAAGTTTTTCACTAGTGACAAGGGTGTGAATTTCATAGAGCCCCTTTGAACTTTTTATTAATATAAACAAAAGCTGGGCCGCTTTCGTAATCATTTATTAACTTGTTTAAGTGATCTGCTTATATAGAAATAGTAGATGGACTTAGATATATGGTTGTATCCATATTACTATCTTGAATTTTCTCTTGGCTAAGCACAATGGGAGGATTGCAATACTATATTTGCAACCAAGTACTATATTTTTGAAGTGGCTTTTCCCCTCACATAAGAGGTTTTTCCCGCTATAAACATTGTACTTGTTTTTCTGTGGTGTGCTTTCTTTGATAGCATAATTGATAACTATACCAAATGTTAATGATGGGATGTTTATTCTAGATTAGCTTTCACATGTCATACTAAATTACACTGAGTCATATTATGTTTCAATGGTAAATCATATTGTTTTTGTGATGAGTTGGGGTTTTATTTCAATATTTTTTTCTACTTCTTGTGTTTTAGTATTATTTTTGAGATAAGTTAAATGTTAATGATATATTGAACTCATGAATAGACATGATAACTAACAGTCATGATCTATGTTTATATGATAAATAGTTGGGATTTCTATGCTTAATATCTTATGAAAGTGAATGTACTAGGGTTATTTGAGTGATAAATGGCATTAGCTAACTTAGTAGCCAACATTCGCTATTTGGATTCTTCGTTTTTATTATTTTTGTTCTTTATTTATAGTTTTTCCTTCTATTTTCTATCATCATTTCATAGCCAAACAACCTTTTTAGATTCTATGCAAAGACAGGAAATTTGTAATTGTAGAAATCTCTAGAGCCGAGTGTCAGTTTCTATGCTTGTTGGGATAATGTATTCAAAATATTCTCATGGCCATATTTTGAGTAAGAAGAAAGGAAATCCAAGTATTTGTGACCTTCTGGGTCCCTTACATGTACATCCTTCGCATGAGAAATTAAAGACCATGGGAAATGGGTGATAATTGTGGGCATTTAGTCAGATTCATACTTGATCATCGCAGCTTTGGAAGAGTATGAGTTTACAGTAAGACTAAAAGACATGAGGAGGATTCCATTCCCATTAGGCCTCCCCCTCCTACTTATTACTTGAATGTCCTTCTGCAACATTGTTATGGGAAACAACCTTGGGTTTCCAAGGGATTCCAGCTCATCTTATTCTCTGAGGGAGGGATCCACGATTCAGAGTATGGAGTCCCTGGCTATGCTAGGACATGAAATTGTTAAACCATTCTTTTTAATATAATACCTTATTGAGTTGATTAATCCTTTCACTACCAATATATTGGTTCCTAGAGAACCCTTTCTCCATAGTGGTACAACTAATTTTCACCATGTCATATTTCACTAAGACTTTTGTCTTAGTGTGTGATGACTATGTTCTTGACCTAAGAGTGGTATTTAAACACAATGGATGCCTATTATCCTTCACTAGTAAGCATCAATTAAAAAATAGAAACCAAAATTTCAAAATGCTGATTATGATCCCCAAACATAAAATAATTATATATTTGATGCATTTCAAGACGGATCTTCTAAACACTAAAATAACCGGATAACTTGGAAAGCAGAAGGAGAAAACCATGTCAAAACCCACTTTGAAAAAGATGTCAAAACCCTTACCTTATCATTGTCCTTTCACCAGATCCATTCGCCCATACAACTTGATAATATTTGTCCACAAGATGCATGTCCATCACCAAGACCCGCATAAATCATCAAAGACAAAATTTTTATGAGTAAATAATATATAAGCAAATAAACAATCATTTAAATCCTACTACAAAGTCCTGTAGAAATCAATGAACCATGAAATGTTAAATTTATTAACAATATTTTAAGAAATAGACATGCATTTAAAAATTTACAACCATGCATGGAACCCACTATTATGCCCGCAAGGGTCATTACAAAATGCCTGCAGTCTCCTCTCAAAATGCTCGCACTGCTCTTCATGGTCACTCTGAAAATGCCCGCAATGGGCTATTTAAAAATGCCCACATGCCTTCAATAAAATGCCCGCACACCCTCATGGAGATGCCCGCAATGGGCCAATAATACCTTCCAATCAATGCCCGCAATGGGGCCATCCAAGATGCCTGCATGGCTCTTCAAAAATTCCCACAGCTTCCTTTTTAAATATACCCGCAAGGCTATTATTTATGTCCACAGCTCCTTATGAACATGCCCACAGGTGCTTCAATAATTCCCACAACAAGGTCTTTCAAATTCCCGCAAAGGCATTTGCTTAGATTCCCACAAGAGAATTAAGATGCCCGCAAGAGCACTAAGATGCCCGCAGCTCTCCAAAATGCCTTGTCATAAAATGCTCCATGTCATCTGTCATGTCATCAATGTCCTTGTCATCATCTCATGGTTTCCATGTCAATTGCTTGTCCTATCTTTTTCATTTTTCCATTTCCATGTCATGTCCTTTGTTCTTGTCCTCCATACTTGCTTGCCATGCTTACCACATGTATTTGTCCTTCATGTTCATCCTTATGCCATGTCATTGTCCTTTTTCACAGTACCAAATATGCCCAAAGGAAAAAAAAAAGGTCCCTTGAGCACATGATAGTAAAGAGACATGTTAATCAAAAAAAAATTGACAACTTATTTCTATTCTTTTACTATGCATGATCTCATATTACAAAAAATTCATCATAGATCACCTTTTGGCATTGATCAGAAGCAGGTTGCACAGTTGAGCATGCAATTTGTAGTTTATAAACCATATCATAATTTCCTTGGAGACACTCCTTGTTAAATAGCATCACTTGCTCTACTACATGCGAAGAGATACTAGTGAGAATTCATCATACTACAAAAAACATAAGGTGCACTGATTTCGTCTTTATTGAAAAATAATAAAAAAATAACTCAACCCCTAGGTAAAAAGAGTAGTTGTTCACTTGGAAAATCTGTGTAGGATCTTTGTAGTGCCAATTGGTGGTAAGTTATTTTGATGTTGCTCATTATTGGAAGAGGTGAATATGAAAAGTTGATCCTTCTTATGCAACCACCTCAAGCATGGCCAGAATTGGTTTAGTTAGTATCAAATATTCCCATAAGATAAAAACAGTCCCTTGAGCACATGATGGGAAAGAGACATGTTAATAAACAAAAAATTGACAACTTATTTCTATTCTATTACTAGGAATGATCTCATGTAGCAAAAAATTCATCATAAATTACCTTTTGGCACTGAGAAGTAGGTTGCACAATTGAGCATGCAATTTGTAGTTTAGAAACCATATCATAATTTCCTTGGAGACACTCCTCATGTAATAACATCACTTTATCTGCTACCTTTGAAGATCTAGACATATCAATTTATGAAGGGCTCACCATAGTTAATGATAAAAATTCCAAACAGAATGAGGAAAGCAACCACAGAACCAATCACATAGCTTTTCTCGGGCCCTAGCGAGTATGAATCATTGAAATATTCTTAAGGGATATTGTAATTCAATTCAATCATTAGAAATTCTAGCTTTTGCATCATTTTGAGAAATTAACAATGTATATATACATTTGTAGAAGAATTATAGTTGGTTAGGTTTAAAGATTATGTCAATTCTTGTCCTAGTAGTAGTGTGTCCACTGTAGATGCAAAACTTTGCCAAACAATGTTTGAGTCGAAGTTGTAGAGAACAAACTTGCCTGAATATTGCATATCCCCTAACTCAACAAACAATATTATGGTCTCATCCATCAGGATTGTTGATTTTCCATCTCCCAGATGAATATTTCCATCTTGACCAAGAGTGATGAATCCTTCTTCACTTACTGGTTGGCTTCTGATAAACCCAAAACCATAAACCTTCAAATTTTACAGATACATAAACGTTACAATAATAAAAATCAATCATCACTACAATCCAAGAACTTATGTATCCAAATAGGAAATTTCACAATATAAAATAAATATAGAAGATGATTTGGCTAATACAAAAGAAATACAATAACAAACATACGATACAAACATAAAAATGCAAAACATATTTGTGTGATTTTTTTGGGATACTTTCTCATGCATTCCAATTGGAACTTTAATGACTAGTCTTTGTACTTGATGATGATGCAATTGGAATTCTCATTGACCCCATTTGGTCATCTTTGGATGTTAATATAAAATATATTTCTTTCTCTCTTGCTATATTTTTAAACCACGCACTCACAAGTGCTAAGGATAATGATCACACCTTGATGAGGAATAGGGACGACTCGGCTGCATGGAAACAAAATAACAAGAATTATCTATCATTAGGAAACTATGCTAAATGAAAGGACAACACATTGAAGGCATGTGTAACCTACGTATCTCACCACCCTCCTATATTAATGCCTCCTGCAACTCAGATGATAAATTCAAATCCTCATCCTCAAGTTTTCATTCATTTAAAAATGATTGAGATAAAAATCAGTAGGAGTAAAGTGGGAAGGATGGAGAAAATAACGACTAGAAGGAAATTAAGGACATCCTTGACATGATGCTAAAGTTACACAGATACCAAGTTGCCATGGATAATGTTATGGTGAATAAGAGAGGCAATTGTAGATGAGATGAATCAGCTAGCCCAAAGTAGCAAGCTACCAACGCGACAGACAATCACCAAACCTTGAATACTAATTGGGGGTAGTTGAAGGGTAGACATTCTAAGGTAGAGGTATCAACCAGCAAGAAGACCAAAAAATCATATAATGAGTTATGAGCTCTTAGATTCCGACCTACAGTTCTCATATATTTCTTATTTTGTTTTTAATTTCCTAAGGCATGTACTGAGCTTCACAAGAGAAATAGAAACACCAAACTTGATGATACTCTCCCAGTATTCCCTTTTTTATAATTTTTGCAGTAGGTTGATTTCATGGCTTCTTGTGGTGTTGAACTTAAGCTAAATATAATACTTTTCTAGTTTAAATCAAAGTTAAAGGAAGAAGATAAACCAAATAATGCAATCAATTTCCTTTGGCTAAGATATTACAGGGACTTGTAACCTCGGTAGGTGGCCTAAGATACCCTGGATTTCCCATTATCAAACATTTTCTTACGTTACTAAGAAGCATTTGTGTTTTATGTAGAAGGTTGTCTCCTAGTTTGGATGATAGTCTAAAAGTAGTTATTTACTATTGGTTGTATCTCTTGTATCTTAATAGAATTAAATAGAATTTAAGGATAAAGACAAACACATTAAGGATAAAGAACACGTCAAAACCCTTACCTTATCATTTTCCTTTCGCCAGATCCATTCGCCCATACAACTTGATAAGAGTTGTCCACGAGATGCATTTCCATCACCAAGACCTGCATAAATCATCAAAGACATAATTTTTATATGAGTAAATAATATATAAGCAAATAAAAAATCATTTAAATCCTACTACAAAGTCCCGTAGAAATCAATGAATCGTGAAATGTTAAATTTATTAACAATATTTTAAGAAATAGACATGCATTTAAAAATTTACAACCATCTTTAATACATAGTAATAAAAGAGTATTTATACCTTATTGAGCTCCTCTTTGTTTCGAGAATAGTTTTATATTCTCTACTGAACAAGGCCAACCATGTGAAGGTGGAAGCTCAATTGGCCCCTCCCCCCTCTCACATCGCTCCCAATTCCCCATACCCAATAAATGATGTTGTTTACATAGAAAACATATAAACATTCATGCATAACTAGGCTAGTCATCAAAACATATAAACATAAAAACATTGAATCATATTGAGGTAATTCATATAAACAATGTTTCATACTAACAACATCGATATACATCCAAATACAAGTCATGAATTTATACATCTACTTTTTCTTTGATTTCTGTTTTTTTGCATTGTAAAAACTGACGATTGGGGTATTATCATCATCATTTGGTGGAATATATACAAATCCATGTCCTTCTAGTGTTTGTGTTTCCATGCCCTCATGTATCATACTTCTTGTACATCGTTGAGTAGGGCGTGGAGGCAATTCTGAAGGGGCATGAACTGCAACAATGAAAATGGGCATATTGATATATTGAAATATTATTGAAATTAATAGTTCATTATTTTGATTAAAATTACAATATTTCTATTTACCTATCTGTCTAGCTGTGACAACTGGTATGTTAATTGTTTCTCTACTTGCTAATTCCTCTTGCGGTTCACCCTCTTGAGCTACATGGTCTTCCATTGAAAGCAAAAAATTTATAAGTATATGTCAGGAAATAAATATCTATAATCACAATAGATATTTCTATTTCCAAAGCACACATACTAGAATGGCTACTCTGCTCCCCACTATCATGGGACATGCACACCCCAACATCAGCTAGTACGTGCTGAGAAGCACTAGATTCATTGTTGCGGTTGCACTGGTGCTTAAAAGGAACCATAAATATTTAGTTATGGGTGATATAATCAAAACTGAATATACTTTAATAGTATGCTGCATTGATGTCCTTATTCATTTTATTTACTTGTATCTGCATCATTGGGGGATTAGAGTCTGCCCCAAGCTTATCTGATATTCAATCACACTTTTAAAACCATACTTGAAACCAAGATTTAGGTCTTCCTCTATGGCAGCATCTTGGAATGTATTTCCCTGCAATGCATAACACATTTAAAATTTCCAGTATCAAAAACATATATTTGTTCGCTACTATCAAATAAATATTCCCCACAGTTAATTATTTAATTCTTACGATTCAAGCTCTTAGTTTTCTATAGCCACCCTAGACCAGTCTATGCTTCCCATTCTTTTCCACTCTATCCTTGGTTGCTTTGGAGGTGTCAGGTAGCCTATATATGAAAATTTTGAAAAACGTTAGATATCAAAATTCTTACTTAAGACAAAAAAGAAAAAATAAATGAGCATATTTCACTAAAAATTTGATATGTGTTGTACCTTGCTTTTCCAAACCGTGGTTGTTTTTCTTGTCTTTTTAGCAAGTTCTCCTTTGCATCCTCTATGAGTGCCTTCCACTCTTTCTCCGGAACCATGGGAGGGTGCTCATGCTTGAGGTCAAGTTGCAATTTATCCCTATATTGGGCCCTGGTATATTTTAAACTCTCGCCGGCTAACTTTGCAACCACTTTCTTGTTGAATGTATTGCCGAACAAGTTTACCATGTGGTCTATCAATTCATCTCTCTTTGCACTATCTTGGCTATTACACGATGTGCAAATGGTGGGGCCAAACAGCTCCAAGGATTTGTCATTCAAATTCCCGTAGAAAACATTGTTTCCTGCAGAAACATGTAATCCATTAATTTTTAATAATTTCAACATATGTCCATTTCAATTTCATGATTAAAATGAATAAATACCTGGAATATTTTGAATCTTGATCAGAACACAAGAGTCATCCACTAGAAAGGTGATATCTAGTGATCCGGTGCTTTTAACTCGTGCTTCTCCAGGAAAAATTTCCTGGTCATCTACAGTACGTTCATCTCCGGAGTCATGTGGAGTCCTAGGCTTTGTCTCATCATGCTTCGGCATGTCATGCCAATCAAAATCATTTCCCTCATCAGTGGATTCAAGGCCAAACATAGGAGTGTCAAAAAGCCTCTTGGTACATTGATTTGTTGACCTTGTTTCTGCATTGGAGCATCACTGCCACCTATGCCTGTCTCGGCAGTTTCTCTAGTCACGGGTTGTAAAAAATCCTACAAACAAAAAACTTTACTTTATCAGATCACTTGGAAAAAACTTTACTTTATCAGATCACTTGGAAAAAACTTTACTTTATCAGATTAGTGTAATAAGCATGTTGTCACATGAAAATATTATGGGGTTGGAGTTTCTAGTTATTGTAGTCATATTTAGTTACTATATTTAGTTGAGTCAATAATTGTAACATAAACAAGAAAGAGATATTGCAATAATATTTACTTTTACCTCTGAAGGATAAGATACATGTTCTGCTCCATGGCAATGAGCAGACCCCTGCCACAGTGTTCTAAGCATGTTATCATATGGAAATATTCACAATAAGCACGAAAAAAGCGAATTGTAACAGTGAAAATTGAATGTTAACAGAAAAAATTGAAATATTTAGTTATTGTACTCATATTTATTTACTATATTTAACATTTACCTGACGAGGCATAGCTTGTGAACTTCCATGGTCACCCTAGACCGTGGAAGCAGCATGTGGCTTTCCACTACTGCCACCCTGACAAAATAAATCAGTCAATAAAATTTGAGTCAATAATTGTAATATAAGCAAAAATGAGATAAGCATAACAGTGTAATAAGCATGTTACCACATGGAAATATTCATAATAAGCACAAAAAAAGCGAATGGCAATGGTGGAAATATAATGTTAACAGAAAAAATCGAAACATTTAGTTATTATATTTAACACTTACCCGACGGGGCACAGAGTGTGACCTTCCATGGTCACCCTGGACCATGGAAGTAGGAGGTGCCTATCCACTGGCGCCACCCTGACACAATAAATCAATAAATAAACGTTATGAAAATAATTGTAACATAATAAAAAAAGAGATATTGCAATAATATTTATTTTTACCTCATAAGTGGAGGACACGTGTTCTATTCCATGATGATCATGGGCAGACCCCTGCCACAGTGTAATAAGCATGTCGTCACATGGAAATATTCTGACATTGGAGTTTCTAGTTATTGTAGTCATATTTAGTTACTATATTTAGATGAGTCAATATTTGTAACATAAATAAAAATGAGACATTACAATAATATTTAATTTTACCTTTGAAGGATAAGATACATGTTCTGCTCCTTGGCCATGAGCAGACCCTTGCCATAGTGTAATAAGCATGTTATCATATGGAAATATTCACAATAAGCACCAAAAACGTGAATGGTAACAGTGAAAATCGAATGTTAACAGAAAAAATCGAAACATTTTGTTATTGTAGTCATATTTATTTACTATATTTAACATTTACCTGACGAGGCATAGATTGTGACCTTCCACGGTCACCCTGGATCGTGGAAGTAGCATGTGGCTTTCCAATAGCACGCCAAAGTATCCCTCAAGCAGTCAAATACAGTCAACGTAGCAAAATCACAGAACAAACATGACAAAATCACATCTGATGAATTACATGATGGGGATAACCTTCCTTAATGTACTTAGATTTTAACTTTCAGTCCAAATATTACCTCTCAGAGGCAATTCAACAAGTGGAACAAAGTGGCCCTTAGTCAAGGGCATACACATACCTGAGAGAGAGAGAGAGAGAGAGAGAGAGAGAGAGAAAGAGACCATAAATGTTGATAAAAAAGACATACAAGTACGAAAGAAGAACCAACCACTCAAAGAGGTACGACACAGTCAAGATCATGCCCAAAAAATCAACAAGCACACCAAGTATCCCTCAAAACAGTCAAAGACAGTCAACACAACAAAAAACACAGCCACAACAAGCAACATTATGGACACAAACGCGTGAAGGAGTGAGAACCAAAATTGCTATAGAAACCCTCATAAAGGATAGTGCTAAGTAAGGACAGGTTGGGTGTTGCTTGTTTACCCCAAAAACAAATAATGCTCAAGTAGAGACAAACTTAAAAACCCTTGATGTCATAAACAAGTGTGCCTGGAAACCCTAGATAAACCGTACCAAAACAGAGCTCAAAGTGCCATAAAGACAATGCTCTCAACAAAGGCTATAATAGTTCTTATATCCTCTCAAAGACCTCCTAGAAGGTCCTTCTAAGTGACGTTAGGGTTTCTCTTATGATTAGGCTAGGCATGATGTCATCAATTTAGAAGTCAAATCAAAGTGGCAAGCAACCAAATTAAGGAGGGATAGATGGTCCAATGTCCAATGAATGAAGTTGATTAGTGCAATAATGGTGGATTCCATATGGAAGGCCAAGACTAAGGTCTTTAAAAAAACCTCAGTACAGCTCGAGTCCATGGAGTTTGGAGAATGGACTCAAGAGCAAATAATGACTACTCCGAGCAAAAAGACAGGTCCTAGGATCGTGATTGTATACACAGATAGAAGGAGAGAAAATACAAAGCAATGATGAAGTTTAAAAACAAAATCAGAGGCAATACAAATTTGGCATGTGTGACTCAAAAAATGGATGCATGTTGATAGGGGGAGTAGTATGGTCAGCAAAGAAAAACAAATCAAGTAAAACAACATTATGATGTTTAGGATTGCTATTGATGCATTCTTACCTTTTATGAATTTACTAGATACATCTATTATAGCAACATTAAGGGTGGAACTGACTAAGCTGAGATAGTTAGTAAGTGGAAGTAATATGCCCGCTCAAGTGATTAAATGTCCAACCATGCCAGCAAGGAATTCCCGCAGGCCTTAAAGAACATGTCCTTAGATCTGATATGGAAGGTTAAAATCATGCAGAGGTTGTAAAGAAAGGGAAAGCATAGTTTATGAAGGTTAAAACGCACGTAGAGGTTATGAAGGGGGTGCAAACATGCCTGGAGATGTGACCATAGCAAGGGGATGCATTGAAAAATGCCCGTAGACATTAAATTTTCTAGAATGCCCGCCAAGCTTTCAAGGAAGTGAAGAAAATGAAGAAAATGCTTGCAGCATATAGTGTAAATGCCCGCTAGATTCAATTTATGCACGCAATGAAGAAGGTAGATTCCCGCAAGGTCTTGAAATAATGGAGAAATGCCCACACTGACTAAGAATATGCCCACATGTGTGAAGGTAATATCAAGAAATGCATGTAGATCTCAAAAAAATCCGCAGGCCTGAGTAGAATTATGTCCACACATCAAGAAAATATGCCCGCAATGGATGCATGAAAAGGAGAAATGCCCGCCAGGAATAAGTAAATGCCCTCATATGAAATAAAACCATCTGCAGAGGTGAATATGCCCCCAGCAAGTGGAAAGGTCAATTTAAAATGCTCGCAACAAGTTTAAGAATTCCCACAGGCAGTGAAGATATGCCAACAAACAACATAAAATTCCCGCAGGGCTTTACAAATGACCTCCAGATATATTAAAATGCACGCTAGGATTTGGGAAAATGCCTGTAGGGCCTCTAGAATGCACGCAAGGGTAGTAAAGGTACACGCAGGCATAATGCCATGAGAAGTGATGAAGTATGGAATATGTATATGCACAATTTTAAGTGATGTTGTGGAAGAAAATCTCTTTCTATGATAGCCCCATTGATTAAGTTAGGATGAAGACTTGGAAAAATGAATAAATCTGTCTGAAAATTTTGAGGAGTGTGTATTGACAAATTTGAGGAAATTAATAAGTGCTTAAAGTCATAGTCAAAGGGGGATATCAGCACAAGAATATTTTGTATGTAAAATTGTTCAATCCTATTTATTTGAGGTTCACAATACAGTCAAAGTAATAAGAAGGCTTCAGACAAAGACAAAAGTAGCCATAACTAGAGTGCTAATTGATAAAGGGTGTAGACATTGATTGAGCAACAACTTTTTGATAAATTCTCAGACATAGGGGGAGTATATTGCTTAGTCAAAACGTACTTCTGTGACAATAAGAACCAAGTTCTCAGGGAAATACAAGAATCAAAGGGAATCCAATTTCAGTACAATTATAGTAGCATATCAGACAAGGGGAGCAATCAAATAAAGAAGCATTCAAAAATCATTTTTTTTGGGCATTGTGAAGTCCTTGATGGACAAGTCATTGACACTTTGTCATTAATGTCAAAGGGGGAGAGTGCTTGAAAAGGTTTCCATCAATGACAAAGGGGGATACTGATGAGCAAGGTTGTCATTGATGACAACGGTACGATAAAGTATGATGATATGAAAAGAAGTGACAAATATTGATGACACGGATTGATATGGGCATTGGAACACCAAGTGGGTCAAATGACCCATTCTGTGGTCATGTGTGGTTTGATGGGGCCATGGAAACCTTGGTGATGGTCCATGCTACCAATTGATGATGGGCTTGAATTCCATGGAAAACATCTAGATTCATCTTGATTTAAATTCATATGATAACCTTGAAAGAGTCCTAGAAACTCTTGCATATGGTTCCTTTGGGTCAGCATGCCATTATGTCCATCAAGCTAAATGAAGGGTCAACGAAAAATCTAACCACAAGAGGGATAACCACAAGTCAATACACAAACATGGCTAACCAAAAACATAATGGAACACGTGGGATAACAACAAAGTCAACATAACAAGTGGGGTAACCATAAACATAACATAACAAGTGGGCTAACCACAAATTCAACATAACATAACAAGTGGGCTAACCACAAAGTCAGCATAACATAACAAGTGGGCTAACCACAAATTCAACATAACATAACAAGACTCTCTCTCAAAGATATGTGGTCCATATATGTGCCATGCAACAATTGAAATTTTATCATCACTGTATAGGAAGGGCTCAACTTGGAAGATGTGATCCCCTCATCCTCATTTAGGTTCTGCCGGAATCCGACTTTCAAAATACACAACCAAGGGGAAACCAAACATGGAAGCACACTTGCACCAACAAAATTAGTGAACCAAGATAGCACAATTGTAACATTAAAACATAATTTTCATCTCTTTCAACTACTCCATTAAAACATAATGTTCATCTCTTTCAACTACTGCATCAAAACATAATTTTCATCTCTTTCAACCTTAATACTCCCAAGGGCCAAGAGGTCCTTGTGTTAAAGTTGAAAGAGATGAAAATTATGTGTTGAAATGGAGCACCCATGAATGAAGTGTTGTACATTGATGAAGAGTGTGGGAACCTTAGTGTTTATATATACAAATTTCTTAGCACCCGAAAAATTAGAAACCAATAACAAGGAATCATACTACCACCTACCAAGACATACCATGCTGCAAGACTACCATTGAAATATTGTATGCACCATTAAACAACAAACAATGCAGCAAAATCGCAGAACAAACATGTAAAAATCATATTTGATGAATTACCTGATGGGAAGAACCCTCCTTGTTCTCATATTTTAACTTTCAGATCAAATCTTTCCTCTCAGAGGCAAGTCAATAACTAGAACAAATTGGCCCTTAGCAAAGGGCATAAACATAGCTGTGAGAGAGACCATAAATGTTGATAAGAAGAACATACAAGTACAACTAAAGAACCAGCCACTCAAATAGGTATGGAAAAATAAATATCAACCCCAAAAATCACCAGCACACCAAGTATCACTCAAAACAGACAAAGACCATCAACGCAACAAAAAACACAGCCATAGCAAGCAACAGTATGGAATTGCACGCATGAAGGTGGGAGAACCAAAATTGATGTAGAAACCCTCATAAAGGATAGTGCTACTGATAATTAAGGACAGGTTCGGTGTTGCAAGTAGACCCAAGCTCAAGCAAAGACAACCTTCAAACCCTTGACGTCATAAACAAGTGTTCCTGAAAAAATCTAGATCAGTTGTGCCAAAACAGATCTCAAAGTGCCATAAAGTACGAAAAAAGCGAGTGGTAACAGTGAAAATCGAATGTTAATTGACAAAATCAAAACATTTTGTTATTGTAGTCATATTTATTTACTATATTTAACATTTACCTCACAAGGCATAGATTGTGACCTTCCATGGTCACCCTGGACCGTGGAAGCAACATGTGGCTTTCCACTGCTGCCACTCTGACAAAATAAATCAATCAATAAAAGTTGAGTCAATAATTGTAACATAAAAAAAATGAGATAAGCATAACAATGTAATAAGCACGTTATCACATGGAAATATTCATAATAAGCACGAAAAAAGCGAATGTCAACGGTGGAAATCGAATGTTAACAGAAAAAATCGAAACATTTAGTTATTGTAGTCATGTTTAGTTACTATATTTAGCATTTACCTGATGAGGCATAGCGCATGACCTTCCACAACTACCTTGGACCGTGGAAGCCACATATATTCGATTTAAGTTGTAATCGATCACAACTCTTCACCTGGAAGTATTGTTTTTGTTGCACATACAAATATACGATGTTCTTCGCGTCCCTCAAATTCTCAATTCGGTTTCTTAGTTGCTGTCACTAGCCGTGTAGTATTTATAAAGCCAACAATGTTTCCAGACACTTTTGGTCTCCCATCAATATACATAGTCGCCCCTTTATTTTTACTGCTTTCTGCTAATTGTATATAATTTGCGGCAACTCCATATCTCTGCATGCTTCGAGTATATTGGACCAAGATCAACCAGTTATTGTATCTGTATAATGGTCTGACACACTCCATCAATTCAGTTACAGTTCAATAGCCGACCTTTATGCCATCCATGGAAAATAGCCCCAATCCATGTAAGGATGAAGGAGCAATGTGATACATCCTCCCATTGATGAAGAAATCTATGTCCACTTGAGGTAGCTTATTAGGTACTCATTGTTGCACTAGATGTCTATACCTCAAGGGAAACTCAATGTCACCTATGCTCTCAGCATCATAATTACATGACCCTCCGTTGGCAATAAAATATTGTATGCGTCTACGAAATCTTTTCCTTATCTTTTCAGATCTAGTTGATATAGAACCGGTAGATCTAGTACAACATGTGCCACTTTCAACCTCTCCGAGTATATCTTCATCATCACTCGAGGAAGATAGATCTGACAAATACCTATTTGGTGGTACCTACACTCGATAAAACAATAATATAAGTTACCAAGCATATATAATTTAGAGTGCAAATATATTTACTTGTAATGTTTTAATATCAAAAGTTATTTCTTCCCAAAAACTTTATCAAAAGCTATTTTTCTCTCAAAGGTGTAATTTCTTTTAGAGTTATTTATATTTGAATTAATTTTAAGTATAAGACACGATTTGATTTGATTTGGAATTTATTCACAACAAGGATATAGAAGTGTGTTTCTTGGGCCACTTGACTAGTTAATGCATGCAAAGAGGTATGGGGTTCCCCCTCATATAGATCATGTTGGGGATTCAATTTGGAATGGGAGGTGGTCATATTGCTTCATTCATGGATTTCCCACCGAAACGCAGTGACGTTAGTCTAACACTTCCTCTTCCATAGTGGTTTTTTATGCAAGTTTCCTCATGCAAGGTACTCCTTCTCTAAATATATGCTACATGTGTGCAATGGTACTCTATTGTATTACAATGTGGTCACAAAGGTTTAACTCTCCTCCTCAACATAGGTCCTTGGTTCCATAACCAAACTCCATGAAGTATCCTCCTCAACCCAAGCATCATCAAATCAAGTGTCCAACCTGCAAGGCGTGTAGGTCCCAAGCTCTAAGGGTTAAGTGCACAATGCTCCTCCTCCTAGGTAAGTACC